>VDFB02030620.1:0-43550 GCA_007258455.2 Sequoia sempervirens
CCACCTAAGTTTCGGGGCCTAAACTTGAATTTAGCATGAAACATATAACATTTCTTGAAATTTGTGTCCCAAGCTTAGCCTACTAGGACTCATACCCCCCAACTAGCATATGAGTCTCGCTTAGCTTGGACCTAATTTTGAAATTTTCAATTCTTGGCTGTATTTTATTCTCCTAGATCTGATGTCGGCTTGTAGTGTTGTAATTTCAAGAGATTTGGCATAAACAAGTATAAATACAAGGCTATTTCACATATTTTCTCCTAGCACTTTTTGAGATCAAGCATTCTAGCAATTTAAGTGACCTTGTGAGAATTCAAGTGATAGCATTCAAGAGCATTCAAGAGTTGATTATCAAGCATTTTGGAGCATTATTCAAGATTCAAGCATCATGCATCATACATGTTTTTGAGCTAACATTTTTGATGTAAGTTCTTATGATTCAAGCAAGCATTCAAGTTAAGATCTACAACATACAAGCAAGAGTCAAAATATACATTCATGATAGCCATTACTTACAAGATTGCAGCCTTTGTTACAAGGGTAAATGGTGAGTTGCAACAAGGTAATCCTACAATACTGGTTTACAATTTTTCGCCAAACTGGACTTTGAACTAATTTTTTCTAACTAAATCTTCACTTTTGGGAATTTTTTCTATAGATTCTAAATATTTTGTTTTCAAAATTTTTGGAATCAAATTGCACTTCTTTTTCCATCTCCTTCAAAAACTTTTTTTTTTCAATAAACACCATTTTTAAGGAGTGATGCTCACCATATTAAACATAAAATTTTTTCCATGAAGGATAAAATTCTATTTTTTTCGAATTTAGATTTGTGACTACAATATCTAGTGCTTCCAATTGGTTTCATAGTGTTTTATTGAATTTTTTTCCTTAATCAAGTTTCGAAGTCAAACCAATTACAATTCAGACATAGGTCAACCGTGTGTACAATATAACTTTTTTTGTATATATCAAAATTGAATTTTTTTGTTGGATCAAGGACTTCAATATTTAGTGCACTCATATTTTTCAATTCTTTTTTGATAATCTGCTATTTTTCCACATGTGTAGAACAAAGAGCTTGATTTTCAGTGAAAAACCTATGTTTAATCAAACAAAAAAAAGAAACATAATAAAACCAAAACATATTAAAATTATATTTGTTGGAAAGCTTGTTTTGAGGACTACCATCATCCAATTGGGTCTGTGACATCTCCTCCATTTTCATCCTCAACTCAATCTTCGAAGGGAAAAATTGTGGAGTTTTTTTGTGCTAGAGGGGGAGAAGTGGGGAAAAGGGGGGTTTGAGTGAACCCCCCATAGAGGTTCGCTCAAACCTACATTCACTTGAACTAGGGTTAGAGCATACCCCCTTTCCAGAAAGCTTTTCTTTTGGTTTTTTCCTGTGAATGGTGGGACTCAACATTTAATAGGTTCGCTCGAAGGGGGGTTCTAGTGAACCCTCTTTGGGTTCGCTCTGTTGATATCATGGATGCACAGGGTCCTTGAAGCTATAGTCTTCAATGGATGACCTTTTCCAGGAAAGATAATCAACCATAAAGAAAGTGTTACAACTAGGCATGCATAATAGAGATTATATATTGATGATATGATATGAGATTGGATTATTACAAATGTACAAAATGACCTGAATATATAGGCATGAGAGAAAACCTAAGATGCATGAGATGTTGCCATGTGTCTTGATCTAACAACATGTGACAACGTGTTAACCCTATCTAGGAAATTATTAAATGTTCAAGAGATAAGTTCTAGAAGGACAACTCATCTTCTAGAGGGAATATTATCCCTACAAACAAGGAAGGGGACATTACCCAATTATTAAATGATTTATTAAAATCTAACCTAGGACTAAATGATGCATGACCTAAGTTAACTTATGCTAGTGTAATAATTAATTTAATTACACTAACACCCCCCCATAAGTTCAACTTAGGGAGGAAAATGCAATGATTATGCAAAGATGATTGATGATGGGTCCTAGTTACGAGGCCATGCTAGGTACCCATGTACATGAAAATGCAGAAAATCTCCCACAATCAGAGAAAAGGGGAAAACTCAGTGGGAACAAAACCCCTCTCCAAAAAAGGAGATGAAAAAGAAAAAAATGTGAGATAGGATGGGAAGGATGGAGGAATCCCAAATATCCCCCAAGTACGCCATCCGTCACATGGATACAATACATTAGCTCCCCCATCGGAGGGAAAGAGAGAGACTATATAGCACCCACAGAAGATGTGATCACCTGCAAAAATGGTAAGTGTCTGAAGAAAAAATACGACCCAATGTCGACAAACAATTTCTCTCCCTTTCAAAAGAAACAAAACCAAATGCAAGTGTAGAGATGCTTCCCATTCCAGATAGGAATTTGAAGGAAGGAATGATGAAAACAGATGTCGATGATGTCTCTGAACTCTACTCAAATGTCTCCTTTCCTGAAGATGAAGATGCCACAATCAATGAAGAGGGTGACAAATCAAGATAATGCAGAAACTGATGTTGAACAATATCCAAAGACAGTGTGATGGATATGATGGATGTGATGGAGAATTGATAGCCCCCCCTGAATGAAGTGTCCTGAAAACCACTAAAAGAAGTCTGAATAAAATCCAATGAAAGATGTTGAAGAAACCTCAAGTCCTGAATGGAATGACAGGGAAGAAGTCTTGGATATGAAATCTTTGAAGAGAAAAAAAGTGCCTCCAAGATAGTCTTTGGATTCCTAATCAAGTTCAAGAAAAAGGGATGTGAAGACTCAAAAAAACTCTCCAAAGTGAAATTTGAATAGAGGAGTGATATCCCCTCAAGAATTTTCTCCAAACCTATAGAAGTAGCCAAGTCAGTGATACCTGAAACAAAGCCATCATGTGATGTCAAGTCTGGAAAACTGAATGTGTCTTGATGAATGATGATAGTGGAAGCCTCAATTAATGAATCCAGACAAGGAATCACTGAATGTGAAGGGATACCAATAGTCTCTATGGAGAAGAAGCACCTGAAGCAATCTTGTTAACCTCTTCAGAAGATTCAAGGAAATCAACCTCCTGCACAACAATATCATCATGTGGTACTTGATCTGAGAAATGACATTCTAAATCATGGCCATCGGGGAAGGGTGGGGTGTTTGAATCTCCATATATCTCTTGAAGCTTAGTCCAAAGGATGTGAGGAAAATCACAATGATCAATAGATCTCAAAACATCACAATCAACTTGCATTGAAATGATCTCCAAGATAGTGTATTTGCTGCAACTCCAAGAAAACTCATGAATACCTTCACTTGGATGGGGAACTATAGCATACAAATGAGGTAATAGATCAAGTGATTGGAGATGGGGGTTGATCCCATCCCGCCATTACTTATAGTTACCCTTGTGCAACATAACTAGAGAAGAAGTACATGCAAGCCCCATAATGAAATTTCTCCAAAAAAATACAAAGAAACTGACCTTCAATAGAAAATAAGGACTTTCGAGGATGATGTGCAACTGAAGTGATGCTACCCAGATCAAAAAATCTTTTCCCAAGCTTCAGGATATCCAAGTTATTGAAAAAATGCACCAAAATGAAAAAATCAATGCAAGAGTACCTGGAGTTGAAACTGATCAAGGGGTCTAGATTGATAAAAAAGCTCTAAAAATGCTTCATGATGTCACTAGAATCACCGAAATTTGATTAACGGTTGCAAAGTTATGAGCCTTTATGTCCAAGTTAGGCTTTGGACTTCAGTTGACTGTATAATTTTTGTGAGAAAAATTTCATAGAATTGATTGCACCACTAGAAAGTAGATGAAATTCTCTTTCTGACGGTATCTCGTTTGCTGAATTTTGATATCGTGGGTGAAAGTTATGATAAAACAAAAAAAAGGCCTAGATTAGGCACTTGTAGGCTAAATAGGAGCAAAAAACTAGCCCTAGGTGCTAGAATTCATTCGCTGATATGACTGCAGTGATTGTATTGGCAAAAAAAATGGGCTCCTCCATTGGCAGCAATGGGGTGGAGATCTTAGGCTGAGCGGAGTAATTGAATGGTGGCGCCACTTGATATAGCGGACCCCTTACTCAATGATGTGACCACATCCTCGGCGGGGGCTGCAAAACACTCAAGCATCGTAAATAGGTTGGAAGGATGCTAGTAGTGGTAATAGGAACGACCAGTGGTGGAGTTGATGGGTTGGCCGGTGGACAAGGGCCAGTGTGTCGGCGAAAGAGATGTCGTTGGCGGACCAGAATAAATGACTGGTGGTGGTGGGCATGACGATCTGCGGGCCTGACAAATAGTGCCCTATCCTGCACAACGTACAAGCTGTAGAAAAAAAATCGACAAATGGAAATCTTTGCAGATTTCTTAAGAAAAAATCAATCCAAAATTTGAATATTGCCAAAAAAGGCAATTCAAATTTATTTTAAATCAATTTAATATATCACTTATTCTGTAAAGAAATACATATGCAAAAAGTTGAAATATTAAGCCCCAAATAATATTAGACGTCGACCGTGATGTATAATATGCCAATGGAGGATAAATTTGTATGCCGACCAGAAAATAAAATGTAGTCGATGAAATATTTTTTTTGTACCTATAGGAATAGCTCGAAAAATAATTTTTTTTCCAAACAAATAAATAAAGCCCTAATTTTTTTTTGAAAAAAATTGCCTGCAACTAAAATTTTTTTTCCTTAGAGGACAATTGACCGGAGTGATTTTTTATTGCAAATTGGAATGGATCCTACCAGTTGATTTTGCAAACCCACAAATACATCTGATGGCTCCCGAGTTGATGAATCCGATTTTGATGATTGGACAGGTGATCCTAGGGTTTCGAGGCCTTCTGAAGACAATGGCGAGCTTGGACCTGACTCTATCTGCTTCAACAATCAGCTTGGTCCTTGGGTGGAATCAAGTAGCCTTCAATGGAAACCTTCAAGCCTGCAAAGAATCTTGCACACCAACTTTCTTGATCGAGGGTTGACATTTCACTAGACAAGCTCTGATACCATGTTGAGATTATGGATGCACAGGGTCCTTGAAGTTGTAGTCTTCAATGGAGGACCTTTTCCAGGAAAGATAATCAACCACAAAGAAAGTGTTGCAACTAGGCATGCATAATAGAGATTCTATATTGATGATATGATATGAGATTGGATTATTACAAATGTACAAAATGCCCTGAATATATAGGCATGAGAGAAAACCTAAGATGCATGAGATGTTTCCATGTGTCTTGATCTAACATGTGACAACATGTTAACCCTATCTAGGAAATTATTAAATGTTGAGATAAGTTCTAGAAGGACAACTCATCTTCTAGAAGGAATCTTATCCCTACAAACAAGGAAGGGGACATTACCCCATTATTAAATGATTTATTAAAATCTAACCTAGGACTAAATGATGCATGACCTAAGTTAACTTATGCTAGTGTAATAATTAATTTAATTACACTAACACACTCAAACCAGATGTTCGTTTGAACCCCCAAAAACCATTTTTTTTGCCTGGGGGCATATTTTGTAAATTTTCCTTCCTCACTAGAATTGTAAACCAGTTTTGTGGGTTTACCCAACATCACATATTCTTCATTCATCATTCTTTCTTTCTATTTGATTTCATTTCAAGGTTTGATTACCAAAAATGGGTTTGACCAAGGAAAACCCCTATCCACTAACAAAACAACATTGTTCCCTCTTTGATGTGTGGTTTGTAGATTTAGGTTGAAGATCCATTAAAGAGAAGATTGGAGAAAATTTCTCAAGTTGCAAGTTGTCAAAGTTGTCATCTACATTGCAAGATCATGGAAAGTCACCTACAAGTTGCAATTCAGTGTTTCAAACTTAGAGATTTGACAAGAGAGAAGCTACAAGAGAACATTATAGGATATTAGAGTTTTAGATCATCCCTAATACTAGTACTAAATCACCACTTGTGGAATATGATTCCTAGTATACCTATTTTTAAGCACTTTTTGTAGATCCTGGTTTAGCAATTCCAGATTTTGGTTTCGGCCTGAAACCCTAAATTGGGACTAAATCACCCCTATTTACATATGATTGCATTTCTTTCTTCCCAATCCCTTGCTTGGTGGTGAACCCCCTTTTATTCTTTAATAAAACCCTAGGATACCTTATTGTAGATATTTTCCCTCATCTCCATCCCTAGATTGATATCTCTAAGGTTTCCTTGAATGAAACTTGGAGGAAATTGGTAACTCTATCTCACAAAACATAGAGTGACAATTTTCATCATTTCATCTTTATTTCTTATGGTACACCTACTCCATTTTCACTTGATGGCACTACTCCATTGGTAGGTGAGACAAAACAAAGAAATTATATTTTCTTCACATCTAATACCCATGATATTGACCATTATCCTTTTATTACGTAGACAAAAAATATCATTATATCCCTATTCTTCCCATCACTTCCCCTTTGCCACTTTTTGTTAATATGAATCCCACAACCATTCTTTAGGTCCCTCCCATATCTATAGTGTTTGTTATTCCACTATAACTAATACACTTTCACCTTCTTTTGATGAGAAGTTGTTCCAGTCCACTATTGGCATTCCTTCTCTAACTTATATGCATTCACTCATGATACATCTCAACCTTTAGAGAAATATATCTTCTTCATTCTCACTTTGAGGTATACTTGGGTGAGCCACCATTTCAAGTCTCTTTCATTGAGTAATTCCATTGCTGTAAGTTTTTAATTAGTTACATTATTACCTATTATATGGTACCTATGACTTTCTCTCTTTTCTTGTTGTCATTCCTTGAGGGCACAATTTTAGGTGCAACCATCTTCTTTGGTGACCACCTTCCTTGTTGTCTCTTCCTTTTCTTCTAGGGTCAAGGAAAACCTCGTTATTTATGCCTAATTAAAGGTGAAAATAATAATTGATATTTTGGGCATATGATCTTCTATATATCATATTCCTAAGTATTTTTCATATCCCTCTTATTTACCTTAAAATAAACTACAAACAATTTTGATATACAATTATTTTAAGAGGGGAATATCCATATCCACCACTTACACACTTTTGGATTTTCCTACAATTGATATATTATGGCATCAGGTATAGATGATACTTGGACCTAATTTCCTTTATCAAGATCACCTAGCAAAAGAGTACACCAGTTCACATGATTATTGATATTTTATTTGTATATAAATCATTTAGCAATATATTATACTAGTTTATGTGACTCATGATATCAAATATTCCAAACAATAAAGTACACAAGTATTATCTCCATATTTTCTAGCAACAAAGCATTTTTAAAATATTCCATTTTTTTTCCATGTAGGTAGATTTCCACGTTTCTGTGTTACCTAGTTTCTTTTTATATACATGTTATTAAATTTCCTTTTGTATGTATGATTTTTATGTAGATTATATATGACATGTTGACTTGTTTATGTTGCATTTTTTATATTTTTTGACACATTGTGTTACAAGTAATGTGTTGTCAAACATATTTATATTGTAGATCTTAGCTCAAGGGAATGGGTTCCTTAATTGAAAACCTTGTTTTGAGTCCTTTTATGTATCCTCCATATTTTTTATTTTCTATATTTTCATTTATGTACTATAGCATAACCTTTATCACCTAGTGACACAAACCTCTTAAAGCGAGGTCAAAATGTAATGCCAAAAATAGCATACCCCAATTATTGTATCTATTTTAGTATCCATTCTCATAGAATTTTTAAGGGTCCATTTTGGCCTAATCCTAGCATTTTTCCTCACTAGTTAATATTTTTCTATTTTAATTTTATTATAATATACTTTCAAAACCTTTTAGCATTTTTTTTTTCATTTTTAGACCCTAATGTGAGTTTGTGACCATGGTTTTTATTTTGATTGTTGTAAAATTTAAAACATGTCTTTATTTACCCTTGTAATTGTTGAATCTTATGATAGCATGCATTCTTTGTTAGCCAATGAATTTGTGTGTAATTTTTTTTTTTTTTTAAATTGACATTCAAAAGCTCCTCTTTAGTTGTAACTTCTCTCTCTTTGATCTGTGCTACATTTTGCTCTTTATCTCATTATACATGCATGGTTCTTTATTGGTTTCTATTTTATTTTCTTTATTTCTTTAGATCTATGAGGAAACTCTTTTCAGGTTTGTTTCCTCTCCCCTTGAAGATCCTTCGATTGTTTCTTATATTTTCATCCTCTTGAGGTAATAATATTTTATTTTCTATTTATTATTTATTTATCATACTTTTAATTCACTGTATCTTTGCTTGTTTTTTATTTCCTCTTAGAAAAACTTGGTGATATATTTTCTTAACTTTCTTCTTTGTACGCAATAAAATAGTGGTTACTATTATTCACATGTTTATTTAAATATTCCCACTCGTAGTTCTAGATACACATAGGATAAGGGAACACATACAAACAATATATTTTTCTCTTAACTACTCATGGAAGTCAAAAGATCAAATTGGGTCTTGAACATTTTAGAAAGTTCCTAAGCAATCACCCCCTTTTCCCTTGTCTCTGACACAAATGGCTTCAAGAGATTCACTTCTTTAGATTCACCATCTCCCTTGGTGGTCTAACATTTACTTCTCTTGTATTTCAATTACTTAATTTGGTTTTTAATATAGCTTGGATTAGTTTAGATTATTCAAATTATTCCATATATTTTCATGTTATTTTCCTATAGTATACTCTTTAATATTGTCATGAGATTTTTACTATTTTGCAAATATTTTTCCTATATATGGCCTTTGATTTTCTATGCACCGTGGAGATTTGTGCAAGCATACAAACTCCAACATGATCACAATATTATCTAGAAAGTGCAATTTTTTTCTGGATTTGCATTTTATGTCTATTTATATTTCAATATCTTGTTCCTACCTCATAGCTACTTCCTAGTCATTGTACCTAATTCTTTCATTTTGTTTTTCTATATTTCCAAGAGAAAAACGAAACATAGTACTATCACTTAGAGAATAGATCTAGTTTATGTAAGCGATATACACTTAGATGAGATCAAATGTTGAATTGTTTGTCATTGTACTAGATAATATTTTTGTTTTATTGCTCTTACCTAGGAATATAGTTGAATTAATTTAAAATTTTAGAGGAATCAATTTATTTCATTTCACCAACTTCCATCTTTTCACTAGATGTTATGAGTTGACTTGGTACATGTTTGTGCAATTTATTATTATGTCTTGGTATTTAAAGACATTCAATGTGCACTATTTCAATTTAATTAATCAAGTGAAAATCCTAAGCATTGAAAAGATAAAAAATTATGGGAATATTTTTTTTTGAAACACTAAAAGGAACCTTAATCTATGTCAAAATCATCAATGACACTTGTGTGCTTGAGATTGTTTCTTCAACATTATCCCATGACTACAAAGTCTAAGCAAGGGGGTCAACCAAGGAGAACATGTCTCTTGTGATGAGGCAAATTTCCCAAGGCATTTTTCAATATTGTTAGTATTTACACATTGCAAGACTTCAAAAAGAGGGGAAAATCAAGTACATCATCTACCAAATCAATTCAATGGGTTATAGAGTGAGCTCATGTATTAGGACTTTTTTGTGAAGCATGCAATCAATCACACATGCCATATATTCAATCCACATTTAATTTTATGGCTATTAAAGTCCTCAAACTAGAAGTAAACTAAAATAATCTTTTTTTATATGCTCAAACAATCAAATTTTACATAACATCAAATCATTTCTAATTAGTGTTTAATAAAATTTAAATTAATTATATTTTTCTTATTTACAATTATTTAATTAACCTAAATTTAAGATAAATCAATAATTTTGATAAAAGAAAAAACATGTTTTGAAGTGTCCTTGAAAATCTTTACATTAGATATAACATCGATAAAAAGTAAACCTAAAGACAACAAAATACCAATAAATCAGTACAACCCAAGAAACGAGAACTAAAATAGAAAACTACTATATTTATAAATTCTCATCATAGATGTACAATTATATCATCAATATATTTTTCAATTCCATGAAAATGAGCTTGATACCCATGGCCACATGCTCAATAAATATACTATTACAGCACATCCATGTGCAAATCACTAGTCATTAAGCTTCCTGTTTTTATTCTCCGACAATATTAGACAACCGTTTAACGTTCAAAATCATAAAACAGATGGAAGAGGTGAGCACAAGTTGTATATGAAATTGAATAAACAGCTGCAAGTGGGATCCGCTGTGATTTGATCATCCTTTATCACTTCTTTGGGAAACGAGAAATTTACAGACGAGAAGACTATTCAATTGAAGCAATCGAACACATAAAAAATTGGAACACATTTTATTAAATGATTGCGTAAATCAGTTCCGAAAGATCAACTACTTATGTAACAGAGCTGAACAGGCGGTAAAGTCGAAGGAGCAGGCGCAGTTTCCGCTCAAAGCTGATACAAAGTTGCCCCCAGTGTAAACAGAGTGGCTTCCTTCTTTAACAAGCTATTAAAAAATCAGTTCCAAAGATCTTCAACAACTTAACTAGTTACTATTTACAGGAGGAACGAATGCAACAACTATAACATGAAAGCAGAAATTTTAGCAGTAATGAACGGCTGTATAAAGCATGCGCTCCAATGGTGTCCTGCCGGCCTTAGAATGAAAATCCGGCTGTTTCTCATCAGTTGTAGACTTGGAACCATCTCTTGCCAATCTAGTGAAGAGCCGTTGAACTAATTTGGGAACTCTTAGTCTGCTCGGCGTTTTCAGATGCAACGGCTCAAATTTAGAGTGATGAGAGAAATCGACATCTGCCATGGGCTCATCTTCCTTAACAACTGGGTTGTACAATTGGGAAGTCGGTGTGAAGGTGAAGTGGGGCATTGACACGCTCCGGACACGCCCATCTTTCATAATAGAAGGCGATGACAGTGACGATGGCGACGGTCCCTCCGCAGCAATTGCACGATTGAGTTGCTGAGTAAAAGTGAAGAGCTCAAAGGAATCATAGAGACTGCTCCCACAGTCCCACACAGGCGGTGGTGATGATTTTAGCCTCTGCTTCACCTCAACAGAGACATAATGAAGTCCGTCTGCACTCGCTCGCCTGCGGTGAAGGTTGTGCTGGTGCGCCATGGGGTGTATGTGGTTGTATTTGAGAGTGCATATAACACAATGATTTAAAGGAGAAAGTCAAGAGAAATGGAAGAGGATGCTGTTTTTCCACGTAATCGTTTGCTTGACAACTACTTTACCTCTTCGCGCGTATTTACTATGTATATTCCTTGTGTCTGATCCATTAAATAGTACTAGACTTTAATGCCTGATACCTATTTACGGCTTCCCTCGTTATCTATTATTTATATAGGCGGTGGATGCCCATCCCTATTTTAGTTTGTGTGGCATTGATCCATTTATTATGAAAACAATTGAAAGTAGACAATTTAACCGTTTTGTTAGAGGAAGTAAGGTTGAATAAAATTTAGTCTGCACAGGGAGCAGAGTTGGTTTGGGCAGTAGGTTTGCTCTCCATTAGTCTCGGGTTCAACTCCACTTCCGGGTTTAAGAGGTGGGACTTCCACCCAAGATACGGGCTGCTGACCGCTGACTCTAGAGAGACACCTCTATTGTAAAAAAAAGAAAAAAATTGAATAAAATTTAAGTTTCTTAAAAATATATATAATTGAAAATGTATTAGCTTATATATCTTATTACATAAGTTATATACTAGTTTATATATCTTTAAATAATCTATATAAATAATGTCAAAAATATTTTTTTATTGATGTAAAATAAAGTTAAATTAATTTAATTTAAAACAATAAGAAAAATAATATAAATAATATGAAAAATTAAATAATAAATAATATAATACAAATACATTATTATATTTTTATTAGTATTATATTAATGTTATTATATATTTTAATTATTTTTTATTATATTAGTAGATTGTTATATTAGTAGATTGTTATATCAAATTATTATATTGTATATTATATTATATTTGTTTTTTTCATTTTATATATTTATTACCGTTATATATTAATATTAATATTATATTATTACTATTAAAATTGTTATATTATTAATAATATAATCTTAATATTATAAATATTATAAAATCATAATATTTACCAACCCTATGCCAAATCATAAAATTTCATTTGTCAAAGCTAGTGAAAATAAGAAGAATGATGTGATGAATGTTGACATAGATGATGACAACATGGATATTATTGAGCAAGGTCCTATGGATACTGATGAACAATGTCCTATGGATGATATGGTTGGATTGATCGAAATTCTACCTCGTAAGGGCCTTGAACTAAAAATCCTCTTGATAATGATTTCTCATCTAAAGATATAATTAGAAATGTACCTGATGGTCCTCTTTACATAGTCGACTGAATCAATAACAAGCCCACTAATAGGATATTAATTGATCTTATTTGTGGAGAGAATGTGATCACTAAATAAATTTTACTTGTACATGAACTCTATCAAGAAATATATGATAAATTGAAAGCATGGAAAAAAATGGATAATGGTTTCGCTTTGCCTAAGATGGGATAGATCACCCTTCCTTTAAAAATTAGATTGAAACAATTAGATGTATCATTATCCATCATCTCAACATTGGACCAATTTTGTGTGAAGCTTGGTTATCCATGGCTATGCTCCATGGAAGTCATCCCATCAATTGTGCATAAATGATTAAAGTTTCCCTTTGACAATAAAATTTTCACTGTGCACCATAGTGGCTTTAATCCTTTGTCTTCTCATGGGAACTTCTCATTGGATTTCTTTTGGCCTGAGCCTATGGAACCTATTAAACCTCGTGAGGAATTATTTTTCAAATCTTATCAAAAGTTTAAGGAAAAATGCATATAAAAAATATCCCTTAGAAACATGCCTCAACTTATTACTGAGCCACCTATCCTTGACGAAACCATGATTGCACCTAAATAAATTCCAAATATCCAAGACCAACATAAGATAGATCCTCTACCTATCTCCTATAAAAGACAAAGAGACAACAAAAATAATCATGTCATGCCTCCTAAGATAAAAAAAAGTTTACAAAGCTAAAGAGAAAGTGGTTGAAAAACCTTCTTTGGTTCCTCCCCTTAGGGAAGAAAAGAAACTTATGGTTGATAAACCCGCTCCTACACAAACACCACTTGAAAATCACACTAAAAGAAATAGAAATTCTAGAGAGCATAGGCATAGACGTCATGCTCTTGATCGTAGGTTAAATGAAGAAAACAACAAAGAAAATCAATATCCAAACTTGACTAAATCAATACACAATGAGCCTCCCTCTTCGTCGCAATAAAAGGATCCTATACCACAGCCACAATAAGAGCTAAATCCTTCTTTAGACACTATCATTCGACCTCTCGGATGATGATGATGAGGTTGCTAAGATTGATGAACAAGTGCATAATGAATTGAACTCATTATTTTCCTCTTCTATGAGCTTAAATGATAATTATCCTAAGAAGAGTGTTGAAATTTGTGATGATCCCAGTACTGCACTTGATGTTGTCCCTTTGGCTAATTGTCTTCCTTCTATATGCGATCAACAAGATTGGGATGTAGACAGCCTGCTCTAGGTCAACTCACATGTGCCTTACTAGTCTTATGTCTTGTTTCTTTTTCATGTTATGTGTGTGATTTCATGTGCATAATGTGATCCGCCCGTTCTATTTTGTTTGATGTACTTCTCTCTTTGTGATATTCCTCTATTTTTACCTACATTCTTCTCTATGTCATAAACATTTTATCTTTTCTTTGTCTTGTGTTTTTCTTTTGGGGATGATGCAAGGCATTAAGACATTTAAGTCTCTTCCATGTTGACCCAAAATATTTTCCTTTATCTTTTCTTTGTCTCGTCTTTTACTTTTGGGGATGATACAAGGCGTCGAGACGTTTATGTCTCTTCCATGTTGACCCAAAATATTTTCATTTATCTTGTGTTTTCCTTTTGGGGATGATGCAAGGTGCTGAGAAATTTAGGTCTCTTCCATGTTGACCTGAAAGGTTTTTCTTTGTTTCCACTCTCTTTATGTCATTCTTCCTGTTCCATGAGTATTTAGTGAATGATGATAGTTTCAAGCTCTATAAAAACATTGTAGCAAAGACATACTAACCTTGAATCCATGGATCCCTTATGTGACTTTTGGGATTTCATTTTGGGGGAAACCCCTTTTCATGACGTAGCTTCATTTGGAAACATATGACTTGGAATAGGGATTTCCAAATAGGCTCTCATGTCCTCTATATTATTAGTGTTTATCATTCGCTACTTTAAAGTAATTGCTCACAACATGGTGTTTAGCAATTTCTTTAAAGTGGGTGCATACATTGGCATTTTTCTTTTTCAATTCATGTTTTGAACATTGTGTGGTATTCTTAATTCATGCAATGCATCTTTCTCTCTGTAGTGACATTAGGCATGATGTCCTTCAAGAGTGTGATATCTCTTAACATATATTATATTCCTCTTAGCGGATTGATGTGACACACTACATCCCCTAAGTTATGAATCTTCTATTCTTTGATTGGTTCTCTCTTGGAGATGTTAGGCACAATGTTTCCTAAGTTAAGACCTTACATGAACTAAGAAAAACTCCTTTGAATGTACCTTACACTATTTCACATTTACAATATCTCTTATATGGCCACCTTGCATAACACACTTTGTTTTCCTATGGTGTCATCTTGTTCATTCATGGGTGTCAAGCATACAAAGTCTTACTTACCTGATGAATCTTGTTCATGTTGTGTGGCACCTTATCAAATTTATCAAGAGGTATAGCTTTGGTATGGTTGTACATATGGGACCCGAACTTAGGCATGACTTTCACATAGCCACTTGCTTGTCTATGTGAGCACATACTAGCCGCATGTGTATGTGTCTCATTGGGGGCTCACCTAGTGGATGGCTTGAGGTTCCACTAGCCTTTTTGAGCATGCATTGGTTCGCATAGTGGACATCATGTTCCACTTGTAAATGTTCTTGGAAAACAACTTAGATCTAATCCACAATGTGTGGGACAAATAGTCGAAGCTTGATCCACCCCTTTTGATTTTGTTTTTTCTTTCTTCTTTATGTCTTTGGCAGTGTATTCTTGTGCCTTGTTGTTGCTTCATAAATCATTTTCACATGTGTTCTTTTTTTCCTATGTTGGTTTTCCATAGGATCTTGATCTTAGGGGTTTTATCATCCCTCTTGATCATTGTCATCCTATCTTAATAGCATTAGTACACTTGAACCCCTCTTGATGTGAGTTTGTCTACTTTAGTGTGAGTTTGAATCAAGTTCCTCCTCTCACTAAAGTAGGGGCTAAATGTAGTGTAGAAAAATGTATCCCTTTACATTTTCACACTTGTTTGGGCCCTCCCTGCTAAAATTAGGCTTCTTTATGCCTTATTTATTGTATCTTTCCAAGGATAATCTCAACACATATGTAATGGCCACTCATAATTTAATGATTTTGGTCTGTATGGCCCAGATTTAGTGATTGGGGGCTTATACGCCAATTTGGGTGTATGGGTCCCACCTAAGTTTTGGGGCCTAAACTTGAATTTAGCATGGAACATATAACATTTCTTGAAATTTGTGTCCCAAGCTTAGCCTACTGGGACTCATACCCCCCAACTAGCATATGCGTCTCGCTTAGCTTGGACCTAATTTTGAAATTTTCAATTCTTGGTTGTATTTTATTCTCCTAGATCTAATGTCAGCTTGTAGTGTTGTAATTTAAGGAAATTTGGCATAAACAAGTATAAATACAAGGCTATTTCACATATTTTCTCCTAGCACTTTTTGAGATCAAGTATTCTAGCAATTTAAGTGACCTTATGAGAATTCAAGTGAGAGCATTCAAGAGCATTCAAGAGTTGATTATCAAGCATTTTGGAGCATTATTCAAGATTCAAGCATCATGCATCATACATGTTTTTGAGCTAACATTTTTTATGTAAGTTCTTATGATTCAAGCAAGCATTCAAGTCAAGATCTACAACATACAAGCAAGAGTCAAAATATACATTCATGATAGCCATTACTTACAAGATTGCAGCCTTTGTTACAAGGGTAAATGGTGAGTTGCAACAAGGTAATCCTACAATACTGGTTTACAATTTTTCGCCAAACTGGACTTTGAACTAATTTTTTCTAACTAAATCTTCACTTTTGGGAATTTTTTCTATAGATTCTAAATATTTTGTTTTCAAAATTTTTGGAATTAGATTGCACTTTTTTTTCCATCTCCTTCAAAAAACTTTTTTTTTTTCAATAAACACCATTTTTAAGGAGTGATGCTGACCATATTAAACATAAATTTTTTTCCATGAAGGATAAAATTCTATTTTTTTTGAATTTAGATTTGTGACTACAATATCTAGTGCTTCCAATTGGTTTCATAGTGTTTTATTGAATATTTTTTCCTTAATCAAGTTTCGAAGTCAAACCAATTACAATTCAGACATAGGCCGACCGTGTGTACAATATAACTTTTTTTGTATATATCAAAATTGAATTTTTTTTTTTGGATCAAGGACTTCAATATTTAGTGCACTCATATTTTTCAATTCTTTTTTGATAATTTGCTATTTTTCCACATGTGCAGAACAAATAGCTTGATTTTCGGTGAAATACCTATGTTTAATCAAACAAAAAAAACAAATACATAATAAAACCAAAACATATTAAAATTATATTTGTTGGAAAGCTTGTTTTGAGGACTACCATCATCCAATTGGGTCTGTGACGTCTCCTCCATTTTCATCCTCAACTCAATCTTCGAAGGGAAAAATTCTAGAGTTTTTTTGTTCTAGAGGGGGAGAAGTGGGGAAAAGGGGGGTTTGAGTGAACCCCCCATAGAGGTTCGCTCAAACCTACATTCACTTGAACTAGGGTTCGAGCATACCCCTTTCCACAAAGCTTTTCTTTTGGTTTTTTCCTGGGAATGGTGGGACCCAACATTTAAAGGGTTCACTCGAAGGGGGGTTCTAGTGAACCCTCTTTGGGTTCGCTCTGTTGATATCATGGATGCATAGGGTCCTTGAAGCTACAGTCTTCAATGGACGACCTTTTCCAGGAAAGATAATCAACCACAAAGAAAGTGTTACAACTAGGCATGCATAACAGAGATTCTATATTGATGATATGATATGAGATTGGATTATTACAAATGTACAAAATGACCTGAATATATAGGCATGAGAGAAAACCTAAGATGCATGAAATGTTTCCATGTGTCTTGATCTAACAACATGTGACAACGTGTTAACCCTATCTAGGAAATTATTAAATGTTCAAGAGATAAGTTCTAGAAGGACAACTCATCTTCTAGAAGGAATCTTATCCCTACAAACAAGGAAGGGGACATTACCCCATTATTAAATGATTTTTTAAAATCTAACCTAGGACTAAATGATGCATGACCTAAGCTAGCTTATGCTAGTGTAATAATTAATTTAATTACACTAACACCCCCCCATAAGTTCAACTTAGGGAGGAAAATGCAATGATTATGCAAAGATGATCGATGATGGGTCCTAGTTACGAGGCCATGTTAGGTACCCATGTACATGGAAATGAAGAAAATCTCCCGTAATCAGAGAAAAGGGGAAAACCCAATGGGAACAAAACCCCTCTCCAAAAAAGGAGATGAAAAAGAAAAAATGTGAGATAGGATGGGAAGGATGGAGGAATCCCAAATACCCCCCAATTACGCCATCCATCACATGGATGCAATACATTAGCTCCCCCATCAGAGGGAAAGAGAGAGACTATATAGCACCCACATAAGATGTGATCACCTGCAAAAATGGTAAGTGTCTGAAGACAAAATACGATCCAATGTTGACAAACAACTTCTCTCCCTTTCAGAAGAAACAAAACCAAATGCAATTGTAGAGATGCTTCCCATTCCAGATAGGAATTTGAAGGAAGGAATGATGAAAACAGATGTTGATGATGTCTCTGAACTCTACTCAAATGTCTCCTTTCTTGAAGATGAAGATGCCAAATATAATAGAAGGCGATGACAGTGACGATGGCGACGGTCCCTCCGCAGCAATTGCACGATTGAGTTGTTGAGTAAAAGTGAAGAGCTCAAAGGAATCATAGAGACTGCTCCCACAGTCCCACACAGGCGGTGGTGATGATTTTAGCCTCTGCTTCACCTCAACAGAGACATAATGAAGTCTGTCTGCACTCGCTCGCCTGCGGTGAAGGTTGTGCTGGTGCGCCATGGGGTGTATGTGGTTGTATTTGAGAGTGCATATAACACAATGATTTAAAGGAGAAAGTCAAGAGAAATGGAAGAGGATGCTGTTTTTCCACGTAATCGTTTGCTTGACAACTACTTTACCTCTTCGTGCGTATTTTCTATGTATATTCCTTGTGTCTGATCCATTAAATAGTACTAGACTTTAATGCCTGATACCTATTTACGGCTTCCCTCGTTATCTATTATTTATATAGACGGTGGATGCCCATCCCTATTTTAGTTTGTGTGGCATTGATCCATTTATTATGAAAACAATCGAAAGTAGACAATTTAGCCGTTTTGTTAGAGGAAGTAAGGTTGAATAAAACTTAGTCCACACAAGTAGCAGAGTTGGTTTGGGCGGTAGGTTTGCTTTCCATTGGTCTCGGGTTTGACTCCACTCTCTGGTTTAAGAGGTGGGACTTCTACCCAAAATACGGTCTACTAACTCTAGAAAGACACCCTATTGTTAAAAAAATAAAAAATGAATTAAATTTAAGTTTCTTAAAAATATATATAATTGAAAATGTATTAGCTTATATATCTTATTACATAAGTTATATACTAGTCTATATATCTTTAAATAATCTATATAAATAATGTCAAAGATATATTTTTATTGATGTAAAATAAAGTTAAATTAATTTAATTTAAAACAATAATATAAATAATACGAAAAATAAAATAATAAATAATATAATACAAATACATTATTATATTTTTATTAGTATTATATTAATGTTATTATATATTTTAATTATTTTTTATTATATTAGTAGATTGTTATATCAAATTATTATATTATTATATTGTATTATATTATATTTTTTTTTTTCATTTTATATATTTATTATCGTTATATATTAATATTAATATTATATTAATACTATTAAAATTGTTATATTATTAATAATATAATCTTAATATTATAATTATTATAAAATCATGCACAGTCTGCATTCTTTCCTCAAACAAACTCGTGTTTTTTAATTATTACGTGTAAATGTTGAAAAGGCTCAAATGTGAACCGAAATGATATCTTTTAAAAGTTCTATTTAATTATTATAAAATATAATATCCCTTAGGGACCCATTTATGATTTAGGCACCACTAAGGCCTTACTTGTGCCTTACGTGATTAATCTGCATAGAAATAGGGCATGATACATTAGTAAAAAGGTAGTTTTACTTGTGCACAAATCTTATCCCATCTTTCTTGAACAAAACATTGTGCTTCTCGAGGAATGATTTTATTTCGTACACCATGGAGGTAGAGACTTTATTTGCCATGTGTAGTCAAGCACGTGCATTCCTATATTCACTTTATCTACCATTTTGTTAATTCGCCTTTAATTGCATATTTATTATGAAACAACTTTTCAAAATTTAAGCGGATCATTATTGACAGTGAGGATTTTTTATTAATCCAAGATTTAATGTATGGTTTTTGTGTATACGAAATCTTTTAGCTGATGTTGTGTGGTGACTGTAAGAAATTCCTCCTAGCATAAAGAAACATTGACGAGTATATCAACTTGAGGAATCCATTTTTGCAATTTTATAGTTTGTGTTTGTTATAATATATTCTTAGTAGCATCATAATATAATATCATTGGCTTATCTTATAGGAATGTAGAGTTCAACTACATGTTTATGATATGGAATTTAACTAAGGAGAATGGATATTGTCTATACATAAGAACATTCTATTGAATGGAAAAATTATCACTTACATTAGTTACATATTCTAAGGCTTAGAACCCATGTTCTTTTGCTTTTCTATTTGCAATTTGTTTTCCTTTTTTTAATTTTTTATATCTATCGTATGTGAATGGTGACTTAATTTGTAGGTATCTTAAAGACTTGACATGAGACATTGTCATGAGTGTTAATCCTATTCTCCCTTTTGGTTCGATATCAATTGTGGCTTTTTGAACAGTTTGACCTTGCGATTTGTGTATTGTCAGAGCCCATGCCAATATTAATGGTATTTGTAGCGAGTTAATCCTTTGAATTGGTGTGATTGGAACAGTGGAATAATATTGATCATCGAATGGGATACCTAAGTAATTTTGAGTTGCAACAATACATAGGTTGGTGGTTGAGGGGGTGTTCTAAGTCAACATACAATTTTTTGTACACATCACAAAGCTCCATTGAAAAGTCCTACTTTTATCCATAGGTTGGATGTTAACATAACTCTTGCATTTTTTCTTAACAATAATTCAATATCGACTTCATCGTCTGCATATCCTTTAGTTGCATTTACACTTCCAAAATTTGTTAGCATGCTCCTTGCAATTGGATTTTTCAAGAGTATAATTTTTTTAGTTGTGGTTGTGAACATTTTCATTTGTGGAAAACAAATGAACATTATTGGTGAAGTCTTCATTTGTTGGTGTATCTAACCTTCCATTAGATCATGCCATTAGCAAAGTCAAATAATCTATTGTAGGGTTTGCATCTCTAATATTTGTTACAAGTTGACAAATTTTTTGTTGTTCATTGTTTGATCCATCTTGTCTAAATATTTGGTCTAACGTAATAATAATTTTGAATTCTTCCCATAGGATTTTAGCTTGTCTGTTGCTTGCATATGGTAGTTTGTCGTTAACAAGAGGTAATTGTCTGAGATCTCCAACCAAGATTATATATATTCTTGTAGGTAATGGACAAATGTTAGATTTGAATGTATACTCTATCTGTAAGGACATGCAATCGATATCAATAAAATTTGATGAAGTAAATCATATTTGATGATTCATTTTTGTATGAGAGTTATGCCTACAAAGGGTTTATTTGCATTTTGAGGGAAGGCCTGGTGAAGTCGAGAATCTATTTTTTCAATCAATATTTCACCGATAAAACTCATTTCACCAGCAAATATGTTTAGTGTAGAAAATTGTACTCCCTTCTTGGAGAGGGTACAACTTTACACTTATTTTGGACCTATTTTAGTACCCTTGCATTCATGATGCTTTAAATCATCATTAATAGGCCCCTAAGACCCTTTATTTCATATCCCAAGGCTTATTTCAATTGAAATATTGACAAAATCAACAAATGCATTCAATTTTCTAACATAACATTTCCTAACCCTGAAAAGCTAGGGTGGGACTCATAAACCACCTTGGGCATATGAGTCCCCCTAGGTCGGACCTATACGCCACCTTGGGTGTATGAGTCCCCCTAGGTGGGACCTATACGCCATCTTGGGCGTATGAGTCCCATGTAGACCCTTTTTAGGGTTTGAGTGAGAAATTAAGGTTTCTAATTCAATTTTTTTGGCTAAAGTCAAAATTTGGGATCTAATAAATGGTAAATTAGATGAGATGCCTATAAAACTAAGGTTTCAAATCATTATTTCATCTAGTAATTCAAGAGCTAAGCAATCCTAGAATTTTCAAACAAGAGTCTTCAAGAGATATTTTCAAGCATTCAAGAGCAAGGAGAAAATAAAGTTGAAGACTTGGAGTAGCATTATAGTGTTTTTTTAGGTCTTCAAGCTCACTTTCAATTCAAGATCTAGCATTGTCAAGGATTGATGATAGTTGCCTATGGAGAATCATGATGGATTCTAGGTTGGGGAGATGCAACTAGCCATTAAACCAAGCCTAATGACTTGTTTCCTAAGTGATTCCATCCTCCATAATCATTCTACTTTCTACCTAAGGGAAGGTATTTGTATTATTGAGGCTTATTAGGGTATTAGAGATCTTCCAAAGTGAGTCATCATCTTTATGTTTCATTCATGCATCTTATTCTAGCACATTAGAGTAGGGTTTCATTGCACTTTAGATCTCTTAATATTAGATACACTTAAGATTAGGACTCACACACATTTCCTTTCAAGATCTATTCTTTCTATCAAGGTTTAATTAACAAACTAGGGGTTTGACCAAGGGAAACCCCCCATAAGAAAATAAACACAAGATTTTTTTAGCAAGTTTTTAGCAAGTTCATATCTAGAAGCAAAGTTTGGAAAATAGAGGAAGGAAGTGTAGAGATAGGAGAACAAATTCAGATCTGAAATTTCTGAAAAAGAAAAATGGGACTAAATTACCACTTGTGGTGTATGAGTCTTGATATAGCACTTTTTTTGGATTTTAGAGGATTCAAACTTGTTACTATGAAATTCCAGTTTCTACCCAAAAACCCTAAATTAGGACTAAATTTCCCCTACTCGCGTATGAGTCCCAATGTGCATTAAAATTCATAATTTCAGGATTACAGATCTTTCTTCAAACATCTTCAGTTTTCCAAGTGCACCTCTATTCATTCAAGATTTATTATTCAAATTTTGATTTTGATTTCCTAGGTTACATAACTAGATTTGCATATCATTTACATTTATTTCTAAGCCTTTGCTTAGTGGTGAACCCCCCTTTGTTAATAACACCCAAGGAAACCATCCTAACCCTATCCCATTCCTCAATCAAGTCAATTGGTTGAGGGATCTTGGTTTCCTTTAATGAACTAAAGTGAAATAGGAGACCCTTGTCCCCTAGTTCCATTTCCTAAAAGGTGGAACCCTATTTCATTCGGTTCATTTTGGTGAACCTAGCCTTTGGACATCTTATTTCTGATTTAGAGTGCATCATAGTCCTAGTTCTAGCATTCATTAACTTTACATTTGGTCTCAAACATTAGTTAATTTTCATTTAGGGCTTCTAAATCTTGCATTAGTGAAAGTGTATATAGGTTACACTTTTTGCATCTTGTATCATTGAATTTCATTTGAAATATGTAATTGCACATAGTCTAGACTAAATACAAATTAAAAACCTTAACTTTCACTCAAAATTTGTTGAATTTAGTGCCAAAACCCTCATCTGGGACTCATTCGCCCCTTTGGGAAATTCAGTCCCATTACAAGTTGGTTTACTTCATTTTTGGGAATTCTATGGTGATTTTTATCTATTGTTTGAATCCTTCAAAAACCCTAACTAGGACTCATACGCCCCGCTAGGTGTTCTAGTCTCATGTTAGATCTGAAACTACATTTTACAACACTAAAAACCTTATTTTTGTGCTTTTGTTTGTTGTTGTTAGATTCTTGTTTCAGTTTACTTAGTTTCTATTTCATGCAATTCATTAGATCTATCTTAGTTTAGTTTCATTTCAATTGAGGATAGAATTAGATTATTGTACTTTTCCTTTCTAGCATTATTTCATAGTTGGATAAGATTAGATTACATTTGGAATTCATTTGAAAAAAAAACCAAAACACCTATAAACCAATGAACCCCTTGTAGAAAGCATAGTTATTTAAGTATGTCAAATTTCTTTTTCCAAGTTAACGTAACCTTCAAGCCTTTTAGTAGTGATGAATTTGACATGTTAGATGAATCCCTTGAGGAATTTACCTCACAAGGTTCATCCACTAAGGCTTGTTACAAAAAACAAAAACAAAGAGAAGTTAATGTGATTCAACCTCAACTCATCCTATACCCACCTTCAAACAAACCTCAAACTAAAAAAAGAAACTATTTTCACCCTTGAACGACCTAAGAATAATGTTTCATAGAAATCAAGTTATAATACCATTGCTCATACATATAACACTAGAAACAATCCACAACCAAGACAAACAACTTCAACATATTTACCTTTTCCTCAACCCATCTTGCCTAGTGCTCCTCATTTTCCTTCACATAGTGGGAAGGAGTATGATCTTGTTGAACAACTTAAGAATACTCTCGCAAAGATATCTCTATGGGACCTAATTCAAAATTCACCTAATTATCATAATATGCTTCAAACAACCTTGCAATAAGTTTTGGTTTCCTCTCTAGTGCAAATGCAAGTGATGTAGTTGAACCATCAATTTTTGATTTGGCTATGTACTTCTCTTGCACTCTTAGGGTTTTTCACCTACAAGAAGAGAGATAGGCCCAAAAACTATGGTGCTTCACTCAAAATAATGTATGCAAGATGGAATTAAGCCTAAATTCAATGATCTCGATGCAAAAAAATGATAAAATTGATTGATTATGTATGCAAAACTAATGAAATATGAAATGTTTGAAAATAGAGTGTGATATGCAGAAATGAACAAGAAACATAAACAAATGAAATCAGAACTAAATGAGACTGAACAAAGTGGGCCTGGAGATGGAATGCTAATGCTACAAAATTCTGGAATTTGACAAAAATCACTGTTGATGACAAGTGGGACTCATTCACCACTGATGGTGAATCAGTCCTTCTTCTGGTAAACTTTGTCAGAACCAGTTTCTGACTATCGAGAATTGAATTCTGATGAAATCAAATTTTCCAGCCTAAAGGTGGGACTCATTCACCACTAATGGAAAATCAGCTTTCCTCAAAATTATGCAAATTCAAGGGTCAATTTTGTGGCTCCAGATCTGCACTTGTCTTCTTGTCGAGTTGATAGAGTCAAATCTACAAAAAATAGACTGAATGTTGTCTCCAAGCTTGAATAATTAGGGTTTAGTTGACTTGAATCACTTTGATGACTTGTTGACCACTTTTCAACACCTATTTCTTTGACAAATCTTCCTACAAGACCTTCAAACACACATGAAAAGAGGGGGGAAATGGTTAAGGGTTAGAGTATAGGGGTTTTCCTTGGTCAAATCCCACTTTGGTAATCAAACCCTTGATAAAGAAATGAAATGAAAACAAGAAAGGAATGATGAATAAACAACATGCAAGTGTCCTAAACTCACCAAAACCTCATTGTTGAAGTATGAAGATATGTCAATGGTTGCTCCAAGATGCTTGATAATTTCTTGATCAAATGATGCAATGATGCTTTGAATGCAAGAATGCTAAATGATGTTGGATGAGTGAATGAGATGAATGGGGGTTAAAATGGATGGAAAAACACTTATTTATACACACTTATTCCCTAATTACCCAAGAATACAACATCATAGGCCAACATATCTTAATGAATAAAACCCAAAGGAAATTTGAATTTATCTTGAATTTTGTGCCATGAGGGACTCATTTGCCACCCATGGTGAATGGGTCCCACTCTAGGCTTGCAAGTGGGTGTCAGGAATTAAGTTGCATTTAATGTTGTTTATCGGGTTTGTATTAAAAAAAACACTTAATTAAGGCCTATAAGTGCATAAAGGGGCTAAATAAAGCATAAGAAAGGTGTAACTAGTGATGAAAAGCCTAGAAAAGCGTGAAAGTTTGTTACAAGACTTTACAACACTTTGAAATAAGACTTGGTAAAGGATAGAAAGGGAATATCTAGATGAACTATAATAAGAAGAGTATAGAAAAGTGTAGAAATGTGTTACAACACTTCACAACACCTTCACAAGACATCATAATTTGAATATTCAGGACCTACTGTGAATGTTTAAGTTACACTTCAATATTAAATCTAAGCAAAATAAGTCAAACATCATAGGAAAAAGATCTAAATGACCATGAAAATTTCCAAGATCCATTTTTCTATGGTACATTTAGCCCCCACTTTAGTAAGAGGATGAACTTGCTTCAAACTCATACTAAAGTAGCCATGCATATTGAGAGGGATCCAAATGCACTAATGTTAGCAAGATGGAATGAAAACAATCAAGAGGGATGATCAAGTCCCCAGGATGAAGATCCCATGACAAACTAAGCATAAGAACAAAGGAACACACATGTGAAAGAGAAAAAGAAACGGAAGATGAAAAACTAAAGTCGGATCAAGCTTTGATCATTTTTCTAGCTAGTTATGGGGGTCTGTGCAAGATCATGGGCGTCCAAAAAGTGGCGATGTGAAAAAAAGACATTTTTAACACGTCCAAAAATGTGAAATTCACATCTTTGAATTTTTGCAGGCCCAAGTACAATATCCATTTTGGTTTGGTAATATCAAACCAAAACTGATATCCGTTCTTTCTGTTATAATTAAAAAAAACCCCGAGAGGTCATATTATATAATATTATATATGTATTATTATATATTATAATATAATATAATATTATATTGAAATTATATTATATTATATATAATAATATGTATTATATTATTTATTATATATGTATTATATTAAAATTAATATAATATATATATATTAAATATTAAATATTTTAAAAAAAATAGGTGCAGTTAAATATGGTTGGGTCCCAACTCAACCATTTTATTAAAAAGTCTGTAAATAAAAAATGGATATCCATTATAAACGGATATCTGTTCTTTGTGTTATAATTAAAAAAACCCCTGAGAGGTCAAATATATTATTATATTATATTATATTATATTGATATTATATAATATAATATAATATAATATAATATCAATATAATATAATATGATATTATTATATTGATATTATATATTATATTATATTATATTATATAATATCAATATAATATAATATAATATAATAATATATATATATGACTGTGGGTTTTTAATATAATATATATTATATTAATATAATATATAATATGTATTATTATATATTATAATATATATTATATTATATTAAATAATAGATATTTCAAAAAAACTACCATGGTTGGGTCCTAGACCCG
The DNA here is from genome assembly GCA_007258455.2 of Sequoia sempervirens. Classification (NCBI taxonomy): domain Eukaryota; kingdom Viridiplantae; phylum Streptophyta; class Pinopsida; order Cupressales; family Cupressaceae; genus Sequoia; species Sequoia sempervirens. The sequence goes on from VDFB02030620.1 coordinate 26,798, forward strand.
ACCATTTATTTAAAAATACTGTAAATCAGGAAACAGATATCCATTATAAACGGATATCCGTTTCCTACGTTATAAACAGACCAAAAAAAAATTCGAGAGCTATATTTCTATAGTGTGTGTGCCTTTTAAAGAGCGACTCAGATATCCATTTGGGTGAGGTCAAATTACCAAAAAATTCACCAAATTTGTAAGGTATGTTTGATTTTTTCAATTTTTTATTCAATTTATATTCATTTTGATTATTTTTTTTGAATTTTAGTCAAAAATAGGGTATATTTGATAGATTTTTTATTAGATTAAAACCATTGTTAATTTTTTTTTTATCAATTAAAAGGTTAAAAATGGATGAAAATGAAAATCCTAACCCCACACAAAATGAAAACCCTCCCGCACAAAATGAAAACCCTAATCATGCAGAAAATGAATACCCTCCAAATCCTTCACTACAACCATTATTTCCAAATGAAAATGTGCCAACAATACATGAGTCTATTCATAGAAATTTAGATCAATTAAGAAAAGTATGTCAAATCTATGAGACACTCATTGAACTATCAGATATGAAAAATACTTTAGAAACAATCATTGTAAATGTTCAAACTTTGGCAACTCAACATAATAGATTTGCATAATGGCAAGAGCAACAAAGACAATTTTATACTAATGGGTTATCATATGATGAGGTGAAGGCTCTTGATATTGAAAAATCTCAATTAGCCTAGTTATTCATAGATTAGAGAGCTGGACAACCTGTTAATGTGCGAAAACAAAAAAATTCAATTAAATGGTGCACCTATAGAGGAATATTAGATAATTTTTGGAGACGATGGTGGATGGTTTTCGATAAACCACCCAACAACAATCTTGATGTCCCTTAGTATTTTCTTTGAAAATTATATGTTGAGTTTGTGCTAGGGAAACATGTCAATTACTTTGACATGCGAGATTTCTAGGGTGTTGGTAGAGGGATGCCATAGGATAGACCTAGGGCATGCTGAGTCACCCTAGTTTGTCCTCCTCCACCTATTGTTGCTCTAACTCCACTACCTTACCCTGAGATTGTTGTAGATGTGGGGACTGTGAGCATTTATGCATTACATTTATTGAGTGATCATTTGGTGAGGAAAATCCATCATGTTGCGCAACCATTTGGTGGTGCATCCCATCACGGTGGTGTTGCACAGGTAATACATCCTAGCATGATGGTGGTGCACCTGCTGCAGTAGCTCCCACTAGTACACATCCATTAGCTCCCACTAGTACACCGTCCTCTTTGGGACATATTTTTGTGCCTCATCGTTGTATGACATGCAAAAATTTATGTTTCGGTCCTCTTCGACGGTCCACTGAGGCTCCCATAGACACATCCAACTTTGAGGTTCATGATATATGTCATATGTAGGAGTTGATAGATGACGCAGTGGAGCATTTGCAAGAGAGACATTGACTGCCATGGATGATATGGGAGCACCAATAAGTCTTATAGCAATTTCATAGTGTGTTTTATGTAAATTCTTTCATATTTTATGAAGGATATTTTTACTAATATATGTTTATGTGCTGAAATCTTTAACATTTGTTGATAGAGGAGCAGTTGTCGGAAGTGCAGCAAGCTACACATACTACCATTTCATTTGCCTTAGACAATCAATACACAGTAAATAATTTAAATTGTTATTTTATATGTTAATCTTTGAAATCTAATATGTTTAAATACATGTACTACATATATTGATAGTCTAATGTAATCTTGTCTTTTTATGCAGCAGCCTGGTTCTTATATAGCCTTGTTGACCGAGTTTGACCCATTGGATGAAGTTGTACAACAAGTATATATCTTTTTATTATTGACGTTATAATTATATGTGCATGTGCATTTACATTCTTGTCATTTTTTATACAGGAAACCATCTTAGTTGATCCATCCACTATGAGCCCATCTAGTGTCATAGCATCACAATGGGTATGTGTTTATTTTATATTGCAAATCATTTACGTTTAGATATGAGTAGATATGTGATTAGTAGATATGATTATTTTTCAAAAATTATATTTTAATTTGGATCATTTTTATTTTATCTGCTATAGTCCTCTATTCGACTCAACATTGTGACAAGTGAGAGACCATTACTTTATACGAGAACTCTTGATCTTCATAAGGGACAATCCTATGCAGAACGTCTTGCAGAAAAGAGAGCAAGATTTGAGGTAAACAAGAATTGCATTATTGATATAATATAGTACATGTATATTTTATTTTTTATTCAAGGGGTAAACACTTTTGACTGGAGCTATGAACCAGATACAACCATTCAACAATACCACCCCAACGGGGTTTGAACCTTGGTCGCAAGAACAACAATGCCACCTATAAACCATTACACCATGCCAATACCGGCATAGTACATGTATATTGATTTTGATGTTATATTTGTAATTTATAAATGATGGTATATAAGTTTCTATTTACTAGTCTATCTTGTCAACCATTCACATAATCTAATTTGTGGTTTGAAATGTTATTGTGCAAGAAACTTCAGAGAATCTAACTTCTTCAAGGAGGCTTGATTTTGATGGTCTAACATAGGATTAGGATATGATATAGATTGACATGTAATTAGGGTTTGATAGATCTTGAGATGGCATATATGCCACAATTTGTAAAACTTGTTGTAAAACTTGTTCTGAGAAGGCATATGCCAAATTTGTATATGCACAAACACAATTATTCTATAGTTTGATATATGAGATTTGATATTCGATCTAATTTGTTCCTTGTGTGCATGTCTTTCTACTTTGAATTTTCAAAATGGAATGTATAATTATCTTAGAATTGTTTAAAGTTATGATTGAAAATGTATGATATAGATTAACGAAATAACATTTTAATAGAACTTATGAATTGCAATTCGTAATCCATCTATTTCTTTGAGGAAACTTTTCAAACAATGAATTTCCTTTTCTATTGTACCACATTTTTCATACATGTCTACCAATACATTTTTATCAAACACTCATTTTGAGAATACCCATATTTCAAGCTCTATTGAATGAATTTACATTTGACATTGTTTTGTTTTTTAAACTCATGTAATGAAGTGAGTAGATGATTTTTATTTCAAAAGAAGTTAAAATTAATGAAAAGTGGATATAACTTAATGAAATTCATTTTATGTTACAGTGTTCATTCAAAAGTAATATAATCATCTGGATAAAAATCAATGTCACTTAATGTTCATTGAAGCATTTCCACACTTATCTCACTCAAACAACACATCAAACACGTTTATTTTTCCTAGATTATAAGGGGGTTAATTGAAAGTGTGCATTTCCACACTTATCTCACTCAAACAACACCTCAAACACATTTATAGAAGTCTTCATACGCTTAATATACCTTTAAAAATTGCTTCCCCAATAGATTTCAATTACTAACATCCTTAAACCTCCCAATTTAACTCAAAAACCACACTTTTCGCATCTAGGGCATCATACCCAAACCTTGATTAACCTCCCCTGCTCTCCCAAACCCTTCTAACATCTAATTCCTACCTAATTGGACCATGACCAAAAAACTTCCAATTTTTTTCCAATGAACTACAACAAGATGACTCTTGAACTTCCATCATTTGATAATAAGTTGGAATTTTGACAAGCAGTGTAAAGTTGCAAACTGGTGCAACTTTTGTTTTGCAACTCGTAGGACCAAACAAATTGTTCCAGCACATTTGGATGGGTATGTTTACAATAGGGATGGTCCTCTTTTGCACCCAAATACGTTGAATCACTCTGAGCTACATTAGACTGACGATTTCCCTTAAGAGTCCAAAGTGTTAAAAGGAAGCAATATTTGCAGGGCTATTTCTCAGAAATCATGATGTCTACAGACTTTTTGTCAAAGGATATGGGATCATGTTGGGACCCTATACAATAAGCTCTCTCAGATTTTTCTATCTCAGAGGAATTTTCTTGCGGTGACGAGTTTTTAGTTGAGGAAAAAGTTGTCAGATGCAAGCAGTGTAAAGTTGCAAAGTGGTGCAACTTTCGTTCTACAACTCATAGGACCAAATAGACTATTCCAACATGTTCGGATGGGTACGTTTATGCTAGGGATGGTCCTCTTTTGCACCCAAATATGTCGAATCACTCCGAGCTACATTGGACCGACAATTTCCCTTAAGAGTCTAAAGTGCTAAAAGGCAACAATCTTTGAAGGGCTATTTCTCAAAAACTGTGACACCTACAAACTCTCTATCTGAGGAAATGGGATCCTATTGAGACCCTCTACAATAACCTCTCTCAGTTTTTGCTATCTGGAAGAGGTTTTCCCGTGGTGACGAGTTTTCAGTTGAGGAAAAAGTTGTCAGTTGCAAGCAATGTAAAGTTGCAAAGTGGTGCAACTTTCGTTCTACAACTTGTAGGACCAAACAGATTGTTCCAACATGTCCAAATGGGTACATTTATGCTAGGGATGGTCCTCCTTTGCACCCAAATACATCGAATCACTTCGAGCTACATTGGACCAGTGATTTCCCTTAAGAGTCCAAAGTGCTAAGAGACAGTAATCTTTGAATCTTTATTTCTCAAAAACCGTGATGCCTACAAACTCTTTGTCTAAGGCTATGGGATCATGTTGAGACCCTCTACAATAACCTCTCTCTATTTTTGCTATCTCAGAAGCATTTTCCTATGGTGACAAGTTTTTAGTTGAGGAAAAAGTTGTCAAATGCAAGCAGTGTAATGTTGCAAACTGGTGCAACTTTCATTCTACAACTCATAGGACCAAATGGACTATTCCAACACATCCGGATGGGTACATTTATGCTAGGGATGGTCCTATTTTTCACCAAAATACTCTGAATCACTCTGAGCTACATTGGACCAACGATTTCCCTTAAGAGTCCAAAGTGCTAAAAGACAACAATCTTTGAATCTCTATTCTCAGAAACCATGATGCCTACATACTCTTTGTTCAAGGCTATGGGATCGTGTTGAGACCCTCTACAATAACCTCTCTCGGTTTTTGCTATCTCAGAGGTGTTTTCTCGTGGTAACGAGTTTTCAGTTGAGGAAAAAGTTGTCAGATGCAAGCAGTGTAAAGTTGCAAAGTGGTGCAACTTTCGTTTTGCAACTCATAGGACCAAATGGATTGTTCCAACATGTCTAGATGGGTTTTTTTACACTAGGGATGGTCCTCTTTTTCACCCAAATACGCCGAATCACTCTGAGCTACATTAGACCGGCGATTTCCCTTAAGAGTCCAAAGTGCTAAAAGACAACAATCTTTGAAGGCCTATTTCTCAAAAATTGTGATGCCTACAAACTCTATGTTTGAGGCTAGGGGATCATGTTGAGACCCTCTACAATAACCTCTCTTGGTTTTTGCTATGTCAGAGGAATTTTCCTGCGGTGACGATTTTTCAGTTGAGGAAAAAGTTGTCAGATGCAAGCAGTGTAAAGTTGCAAAGTGGTGCAACTTTTGTTTTGCAATTCGTAGGACCAAATAGATTGTTCCAAAATGTTTGGATGGGTACATTTACACTAGGGATGGTCCTCTTTTGCACCCAAATACGTTAAATCACTATGAGCTACATTTGACCAACGATTTCCCTTAAGAGTCCAAAGTGCTAAAAGGCAATAGTCTTTGAATTTCTATTTCTTAGAAACCGTGATGCCTATAGACTCTCCTTTTGAGGCTATGGGATTTTGTTACGACCCTCTACAATAACCTCTCTTAGTTTTTTCTATCTCGGATGTGTTTTCCTACGGTGATGAGTTTTCAGTTGATGGAAAAAGGGTCAGATGGATGCGATGTAAAGGTGCAAAGGGGTTTAGGGTTTGTTTTGTTCCTTGTTAGTAAGTGAAAAAATGATTCATTTACTCAAATACACTTAAGTCATGAAATACACACATGAATAGAAAGTATACACTTTAAAACATCTAAGTCGTAAAGTATACATTACAATACTCATAAGTGAGAAAGTATACACTTGAATACATGTAAAGTGTAGACAATATGCATGATATTATCATTCAATAATTGTTATCAAATATAGGATTTACAAAATTCCACATAGGCATACAACAAACGACCCTAATACATAGTCATTTCCCAGTAGGGGAAGGAAATAGAGCTCGCATTGCCTTCGCAGTCGGCACAATCTTCCACAAGAGTAACATGTTGATGTTGTGGAGTGAACCACCTATACAAACCATTAAGGTAGTAGTCAAAATACGTAGAAAAGATGCTTAGAATAACAAATCTATATTAGCCTAATCTCTCACATACCTCTCCCAAAGGATAAGAGCTGGCTATTGTTGCAACAAGTCCATGATCTATCATGCTAGGAACATCACAATATTCTTCAAATGAGAAATCTATATTGCCACAATAGAAAAGATGCTTAGACTAACAGATCTATATTATTCTAAACAACTTGAATAATGATGAAATGGTAATGCAAACTATAAAAGATGCTTAGAATAACCAATCTATATTATTCTAATATGTCGCATACCTCTCACAAATGATCAAAGTTGGCTATTGTTGCAGCAGGTCCATGATCTATCATGTTAGGAACATCGCAATATACTTCAAATGAGATATCTATATCGTCACAATAGAAAAGATGCTTAGACTAAAAAATCTATATTATTCTAAACAACCTGAATGGTGATGAATTGGTAATGCAAACTATAAAAGATGCTTAGAATAACTAATCTATATTATTATAAATAACCTAAATAATGAACCTTAGTAGATAAACAATATAAAAATGTGATGAATAATATCATACATGTCTCATACAACAAATGATCTGCTACTCAAGTGTCCCTATAGGGTCATCTCTTACCTTTAGAGTTTCCAATAATGCTTCATGATCATCACTACTAATTGTCCATAGTTTTTTAATTTTTGGTCTAGCATGATGTCTCAATAACTTAACATTTGTTGCTATAACAAGGTGTGGATAAATCAAAATGGTTTTGTGTTTCTCATAGTTTTCAAATGCAGGTACATCGTTCTTTCTAATCATATATGTTCGCAACCAAGTTCTGAAAATAACAACTGAACCTGTGTGGTCATAAATTTTTTATCAACATCTAAATATAGTTAGAATGACAAATCTATATTATTGTAAAAAACCTAAAAAATGGTGAAATGGTAATGCAATTAAGTTCGAGAAACAAAAACTAAACCTGTAGGATACATGAAGCCATCATCATCTATCATCGGTTGTGTTAGCTTTTTCTTTCCATGTACACATTGTGCCAACCAATAGTTTGATCCTTCTTCATTCCCCTGTGGTGCTACAACTGCATAGACATGTCTTGGTTGTACAAGGTCTGAAAGATGATTGTAGTCAAGTGAACTTTCCATTACATCTTGTAATGAGGACTGTGCTATGGATAAAGGGGTTAGGTACTCATGTAAAAATGGTACTCCCTGATTATCTTCTTGTCCTCTTATGTATTATCAGGGGCATGCCTATATGTTATGTGGTAAAAAATAGCAATTTGAATAGAATTACAATATTGTGATTGAACTTCATTTTGTGGTTGCAATGTGTAATTTTCAGCAAAATCAACTACAGATACAATAGTTCCAATGGGGAAAGAGTCCTTACACATCTTGAATTGCCGATCCAACCACTGCAACCTGTGGCTATGCCTTACATACTTAAATAGAAAAGATTTTTCTTAAAATCTAAAATAAAATCAACAATACTTACCTCTTTTGCAACCAAATCACATCTAGAACCCTCACCTCCACTCTTCAATGTGTATTTCACTGTCTCATATTTATTTTTCTCAACAATTTTGTTACGAAAATCATGATCGCTGCCCTCATGAAAGCATGTTACAAACTTCGATAAACCACCACATTGCAAACACGTTTCATTTAAACAATCATTTTTATAAATAAGCAACCATCACCTCTAACGAATAAAAATGAATCTAACAACTCCCTGGATGACTTGGGAAGTTGCACTGCATGACACTCCTGCAACATTTCATCAGTATGCATAGTAGAATGAATATGGCATAAAAATTCATGATACATTGAAAACTCAACATGGTATTTACAACATGTATTACGAACCTTAATAGGAACACAATAAAATGGTTTGCAAGACTCAAAAGCCCTTTGCAAGATTTGCAAATGTGGATGTTCTTGACAAAATTGTTTGTACAAAATTATTTGGCTACATTCCAAAAAATGTTTAGGATGTGGTGTACGATCTCTATTGCCAATTCGTAACTTTAAAACATCCTTTATGTTTGGTGATACTCTAGAGTGAGAATTTCAATATTGTTCAATTTGCATCTTTACATTATCGATTAGCTTTTTATCAACATGTGGAAGCCTCCCACTAAAAGCCCACGTATCATTTTGAAGAGCACTATCGAGTCTTCCTCTTCTTGATAGTGCTATATTCAATGTTTTATGATTTAAGTTAAAATCAATAAAAGTTTGTCTCATTAAACGAGCATTTTTCAAATGATAGCTTACTAGTGAGGTTGTGATCACTCTTTGAGTAGCCCTTTTATCTTTTTCCTTACTAGTCTTTCCAATAGAGGTTAGAGCATTAAAAATATTTTTTACAATAAGACTATTTTTTTCCATTTTTTTTGTGAGACAAATCTTCAATTTTTTTAATAATGGTCTCATTTTGTAAATCTAAGTAATTGCATAAAAAATTGGCATTGTTTGGTTAATGTCTTCTTGGAAAAGAATTCATTGAACAATTTCATAGCCCACAAATGAACCGTTCGTTGTGACCTTTTTCCTTGAAGATTACCAATTATGTTCTCATCTATTTCAACCAACCATTTAGGGGTTCTTTTGTAATTAGGTGTTGCATAAGGTTCATTTTCAACATTATCCAATACAAATTCATTTTGAACAACATTTTCATTGTCAAAAACAATTTCATTTTCAACCACATTTTCATTTTCAACATTTTCAATAACAATTTCATTTTCAACCACATTTTCATTTTCAACATTTTCAATAACAATTTCATTTTGAATAACATTTTCAACAACATTTTCATTCTCAATGTTGTTCACATTTTCATTTTCAATTTGAATATGATGTTCAATATTTTAAATTCCTATTTCATCTTCACTTGAATTAACATTGAATGGCTCGGAAGAAGCTTCAATTTGAATATTTTGCATACCTTGTCTTCTTTTCCTATGACTTTCTCTATCTTTTGCTCTATATGCTTCAATTTGATTTGCTATAAGTTTCCTTTTACCTTTTCTCTTATGTCGACTACTGCTCCCCATTGCACAAACAAAAAAACACACACAAATGATTGGAATTCTACAAAAAATGTAAGAGAATCTTTGAAAAGCTGAATTTCATTTGATGCAGAAAAAAAACATGAGATTTTCGCGACAAAAAGAATGTAGGGACCGTTGAAATACTCAAAATGGTCCCTTTTTTGTTTTTTATATAACTTACAAAACATATATCTGTTATAAAACTGATATCCATTACTAAAAAAATATCCGTTATAGACGGATATCTGTCACCTCTAGTGTTATTATAATTTCATATGTTATATAATATATATCATATATCAATATATAATATATATGAATATATAATATATATTATATTTTAATACATAATATATATTATATGTTAATATATCTTATATATTAATATATAATAATATATATTATATATTATATTTTAATATATATATTGCTGCTCGGCCCAAGTGTATAACCCCACTAATATAAAAAAATGGATATCTGCACCTTTGTTATTTACAATATCATATGTTATATATATATATTATATATCAATATATAATATATATTTATATATTACATTAATATATTATATATTGATATATAATATATATTATATTTTTATATATATATATATATATATATATATTATTAATGTATTTTTGCTGCATAAACCACTATGCACAAACGATATCGATTCTATCGACCCTACAATCCTCTCTATTTCTCATCGATCAAAAGATGCCGGAGCCGTTTTGATTTCATCTGCCTGACATCTGGTTGATGTTTGACGCGCCTCACGCAATTTTATCGCCCATCGCCGCGAAAAAAGTTCACATCATGATCATCCGCCATAAAAGATTGATCGCGATCGCCGGATCACGATTTTGATCCCGATCGTAATAAAGGATTCGATCATCAAATCATGATCGCTAAGATGCTTTTGATTTTGATTTTGATTGATCGATGATCCTGCCGATCGCCCATAGCCGGTATCGCCATAATGTTGCGTTTGAAATAATATGGTGATTTTGCATATCTTAAATATCTCTGATTTCTGATTTGATCCAAAAGTTTTGCTATCATAAATGATCTCGGCGCTATCCGAATAATGTGCCACGCATTTGATCGCCCATCGATAATTTGATCACGGTTGGTTGATTTATCGTTTGTCGCGCCGCTGATTTCGCCCATCTGCCCAAAAGTTTGATTATCCTCGCCTGGTTCTAATCACCCATCGCCGCATGTCGATCCCATGTCGCCCATGATCGCCTGATTCGCCATGTTTTTGATCTTTGATTTTGATCATCTTTGATTTTACACGCTCGATATCGCCTGATTTTCGATCGCGTTTGACGAAAAAAAAGATTTTTGATCACTTATCATGTCGATTTTGATCGATTTTTGATTTTGATGCCATCACAGTTGAATATCGCCATGTCTGGTTGATTTGATGCATGCCGGATAATAATGCAAAGATTTTTTGCTGATTTGCCGAGGTTCGATCAATGTTTAAGATTTGCGCGATTGATTTCGATCTTGCGCGATTTTGTTGATTTTGATTTGTTTGATTCTGATTGATCCTCCCATCCCTCTTCCACTCTCCAACTCTCTCCCTACCCTCGATCTCGCTTTATGTCCCCTCTCCCACTCTCCAACTCTCTCCCACCCTCTCCTAGTCTCTAACTCTCTCCCACTCTCTCCCTCTCCCCCACTCTCCCTCTCTCCCTAAACCCTAAACAATATATCTGAAAGGGAGATGGAGGCTTCAAAGGGATATGATGTATTGAATATATTATATAATATATTTAATATATATAAAATATATCTAGAATATAAATAATATATATTATATATAATATATACTATAATATATTTTATATATAATATATACTATAATATATTTTATATATAATATATACTATAATATATTTCATATATAATATATACTATAATAAATAGTATATTTATATGTAATAAATTTATAATTAAAAAAATCCTTTGGATATTGATGCCCCGTGAAAAATCAACATGGTGTTGCATAACGAATATCTGATATTAACGGATATCCGTTTTTGACGAATATTTTTTTTGTTCTCTCGTTTTCAAACAGAGACAATGTATTAAATATAATATAATATATATATTATATGATATATAATATATAATATATAATTTATATTCTATAATTTATATAATAAAATATATTAAATAATATATTATAATATATGATATATAATATATAATATATAATATATATTATATATTATAATATAATATATAATATATTATATATACAATAAATTTATGATATAATAAATGTATATCCATTTTATATCATATTAATTGAAGCCACATGGGAATATAGTATACTTCCACGAAATAGATATCTGTTTCTTTGAGGACTTTATAACGCGAATTCTTCCTCATTTGGCAATGCAACAGTCGAGCAGCGACCTCCAAGTATTCTTTTTTTGCATTTTTTCATTTTTTTTTTGCTAATTAGTGATAAATTTAAGATTTTTTTTGCATTCTTTACAAAATTATTGTATTTTTTCATTTCTATTTAAAGTTACAAAAAAATTTGAAACCCTAGTTAGTGAAAAACAAATAAAAAAATCAAACAAAAAAGTGGAACCTTTATTACTAGAAAAAAAACATAAAATTGAACCTAGCATACTAAACAAACATAAAATAGAACTTTCATTACCTTCTTTCTCCATTTTTTTAAACTGTTTTACATTCTTTTCTATTTTTCATTATTCTTTATAACTTATTTTCATGTTTCTTAAATTCTTACTTTGTTTCTTATTTTTAAATTAGTATTTCTTTGCTAAACAATTTATTTTTTATTAATTTTTCAATTGTTTTTACTCTTCTCAACTCTCAAAATAGAAAGGATCCTTGTTGGAAGTGCTCTAAATTTCCAATTCTTGGTGAATTTGGATTCGTTGTTAGTACTGACCAGACAAAACTTGTCCTTGCAACCATAGGGAAATGGGCGAAGTGAATGGGTAATAATCAATGTGCTATGCAGGAGGCTATTATATTGAATCATATACAAATGATAGCCTCCCACACAGCCCATCAATTATTACCCATTAAATTTTCCCATTTCCCTATGACTGCAGGGACAAGTTTTGTTTAACCATTACTAACTATGTATATAGATTCACTTAGTATTGGCAATTTGGAGCTTAACACTTCCACATTGCAGCGAGGTAAAAATTTAATGTATTTTTCAATGAGATTTCACATCACTTTAACAATTATTTGTTTTCCATTTACATGCCTTAGACATAAATGACCTTTACACATTTTTTCATTTGTATTCAATTAAGTCATTTATATTGAATGGTTTAAGGGGATTTTAAACATGTATCTTACATTTTTCAATTACAAATTTAATGCAAGTTCACTTATATCTAAATCATGGATCCACGCCCTCCAACTCCAACCACTCTACCCACCCACTCCACCTCGAAACCCCTCACCTCCACCACCTGCACCCGATGGTGCTCGCTTTCGAGAACATGTCGATGTGAATGTTAGAACCATTCAGGATCAAGTTAACGCTATTCAAAATGAAAAATGTGTTCACCCATTATTGAGGCGTTTTGCATAAAAAATGTAAACTATTGTTGATGCGTGTAGGTCCATGGAAGTGGACTTAGAAGAGCATCAACGATGGCTAGAGGAAAGGAGACAGTCTCAATCTAAAGAGGAAAACACAAAGAAATGAATAGATGCAACTGAGAGCCACAAAACTTTATTAAGACAATGATCTTATATTTATAAAAAAATTGATCTTGGATGGATATTTTATAAATAATTTTGTTGGATGGATATTTTATAAAGAATTTGGTTGGATGGATATTTTTAGTGTTGAATTTATAATATTTAATAGTATAATGATGAGACAAAAATTTAGTAATAAATATTAAATTTATATCTATTAATTTAGTGTTTGTTAATGTATATAGTGTGTATATATAGTGTTTATTCATGCATCATGGTTGACTGATGACTTATTTGTTGATCATAATCATTGTACAAATTTCACATGAACAATCTAATTAACATGTATCTTGATGTCTTCTAAGGATTTTGTTTGAAAGTTGCATAATGTTCTTGTTTATGTACCATGATTGGAAGATAGTGATTCTTATTCATGATGATTTTATGGTCTTTTACATGAATGATCTAATGACATGTTATTAAACTTGAAGGTTTTAATGGCATGAATGTTGAATTGAGTTGTAATGGTTTTGTTTGATGGTTGTATCACTTCTTATTCTAGAGCCTATCCCAACATAGGAAAACACTCTTCCTCTCAACTCTCTCTCCCCCTCTCTCTCAGGTCTCTCCCTCTCCCTCTCTCTCCCTCTCTCTATCTCAACTCTCTTCTATCTCTCCCTCTCACTCTCGGGTTCCTCCACCCTGTCTCTCTCAAGTCTCTCAGGCTTCCTCTCTCCTCCCTTTCTCCTCTTAAGTCTCTATCTCTCCTAGATCAGCTCTCTCTCCTTCTCAGCTATCTCTCTCTCTCTCTCTCTCTCTCTCTCTCTCTCTCTCTCTCTCTCTCTCTCTCTCTCTCTCCATCTCAATACTCTTTCTCTCCCTCTCTCCCTCCCTCTCTGTATCTCCATCTCAAGACTCTCTCCCTCTCTCCCTCTCTCCCTCTCAAGTCTTTCTCTTTCACTCTCTCTCTCCCTCGCTCCCTCTCTCCTTCCAAACTATATATATATCTCTCTCCCCCCTCTCTCTCTCCCTCTTAGCTCTCTCTCCCTATCCCTCTCAAGTCTTTCACTCCCACTTCTAAGGTCTTTCTCTCTCCCTCTCTCTCAAGTACCTCCCACTCCCTCTCTCTCTCTCTCTTTCTTGTGAATTGGCCGCACATCAATAATTTTATCATCGGTGGTACATTTTCCTTGGTCTTATTAATATTTAGCTACTTTTAAGTTTTGTTTACAACTCATCTTCCTTGGTGAGAAAATTGATGGGAAATCCTTTCATTATTAATATTTAGATACTTTTAAGTTTTTTGTAAGCATTTATAAGGCCATATGAATTATATTTCAACTCTTGCCATTATTGCAAGTGATGGGAAATCTATCTAATAATAGTGTTACCTAATATAGGATATGATTGATGTGGCAACCTTTTTCTAATTCTACTTAGAAAAATCCCACCTCGTTTTCAAAGGGAGACAATGTATAATATATATTATATTTCATATCTATTATTTAATATATAATATAAAATACATTATACCTCCCTCTCTCCCCCCCTCTTAGCTCTCTCTCCCCATCCCTCTCAGGTCTTTCGCTCCCACTTCTAAGGTCTTTCTCTCTCCCTCTCTCTCAAGTCCCCCCCATTCCCTCTCTCTCTCTCTCTTTCTTGTGAATTGGCCGCACATTAATAAATATATAATATAATATAATAATATATATTATATATTATATTATTATATAATATATAATATAATAATATAATAATATATGTACTATATAGTATACAATATAATATATAATATAATAATACATAATATATAATATACTATTTAATATATTATATATAATACATAATACTATATATTTATGTATTATAAATAATATAAAAATATATAATTAATGGATATCTGTGTAATAATTGATATCCGTTCGGGATTAGTCTTGTGATTTCCTAACCTAGAAAGTCAACCCAAAAAATGTGTTTTTGAAAATTTGTTTAGTTTTCAGAAGTTTGCCCTTGTGGCTGACGACTTTTTTTTTACTCGAATTTCATCAAACGAAAAGGGTTTATAGAAAAAAATTTCAGCTTTCCACCAATATAACTTTTTCTTTATTTTGAATTAAATAAATAAATATTATTGATTTTCTACCTACATTATGTCTGACTTCCTGATTGATATGCTAATTGAAAAATTTCTATAACTTTCAAACTACTTAACATTTTTCGAATCTACAAGATGCGCCACATTCTATGCTTCACATACTATAGGATTAAAAAAAATTGAATTTCATAATTTTTTGACCAAGTTGTGGTGGTCAGACACAGACGTTTTAATAATTCTGAAAAGTTCTAGTAAAAAAAACATAACTAATTATTTATGTGGAAAAAATTACAAAAAAAATTTAGCACATCCAGACATGTGTCCTCTACTTATATTTAAAAGTTTAGAAAAAAAATATGTTTTTCTTGTACTTAGGGTGGTCAGACACACACCTGCTTCTTATCTTTTTCCTAAAAATTTAGTACCAGTGGTGCATTGAAATTTCAAATTTTCTCAAAACAAATTTACTTTTTTCCAAAAAATAACTAGTAGCCTAGAAACTACATTCAATTTGCTACAACTTTTTTTTTTACATATTTTTCAAATTATGTTAATAAGCTATTCAAATTTTTATGTCAAGTTGCCTAACTCTGATTTTCTGAATTTTCATCACCACTTAGAGGCCTAGTTTAGACCTCCATGATCCTGCACATACCCATGGATCAGATCTATGTTGTTTTTCCAAAAAAGAAAAATGCATACTCACTCTGGGGTGACAAAACTCGTGGTTGTTTTCCAGGTGAGAAGGCCCAAAAGGTGAGAAAAATATGCTCAACTAGTATGCACTAACAAACACATAGGTGGCTATGGGGAAAGTTGTGTCGTGGAATGGGCTTCACACTCAACCATATCAAAGTTATGCCTCCTGATAACTTTAATAAGGTGCCACAAAGGAAAATATTGGTTCATGCTTCATGAGACAAGAAAAGATTCGTATGCTTAGAACTCATGAACAAATACAATGGCACTACAGGCATGCAAGTTGTGTTATGCAAGGTGTCCATGTAAATGCAAATAAATGTTTAAATGATTCTTGTTAAGTTCATGCAAGGTCTATCACTTAGGGAACATTGTGTCTAATGTCTCTAAGAGAGGACCAATCAAATAACATAATATTCACAACTTATGGGATGCATTGCATCACATCAAGACACTAAGAGGAGTGTAATATGCTAAAATAGATCACACTTATGAAGGAAATTACACCCAATGTCATCCACAAAGTGACAAATGCATCGTATAAAGTAACAAGGCTGCACTATGAACCAAGACATTTGCAAATGATTAATGCCAATGTATGCCCCCACTATAAAGGAATTTCTACACACCATTCTGTGAGCAATTACTTTAAAGTAGTGAATGAAAAATGTAAAAGAAACAAGATATGAGAGCCAACTAGGAAATCCCTTATGCCAAGTCATATGTTTTTGAGTAAGGTTGCATCATATGAAAGAAAAGGAACACACAAAATACATAAGGGATCTATGAATTTGGGGTCAATATGTTCATTGCTACAATTTTTTTATGAAAGAGCTTGAAGTTGTCATCATTCCTTGAATACATAGAATTGGAAGAATGACACAAAGAGATAAAAAATAAAAGAAAAATAAATTCCATTTTGAGTCAACATAGAAGAGACATTGTGGTCTC
>VDFB02030621.1:0-11531 GCA_007258455.2 Sequoia sempervirens
GTTAGTTTCACATGAATTTCTAATTTAATTTTTGTCTCTTTTTAATTTTTATTTCATTCTCTTGGTATTTGATGTTTGAATTTTTTTAAGGTTTTATTATATTCTAATTTGTCTTAATTGTCAATTTTTTGGTCCACGTTAACATAGCTAAAAAACTCTCCTCACAACTGGCATCTAAGGGCTTACTTATTTGTCATTGTTTCTCAACCTAATGATTTATCATGGAGTATGACCCAAAACTTTGATGCAAAATTTAACATAAGATTTTTCTAGAAACTCTTCTGTGTAATCTTATGGAGTATGAAAAATTGAATAAAATGTTTATCATTGACACCCTTAATGGGAGGAAACTGTTCTTTATAACCAAAATCACAGAGAAACTAAGGATAAAACTAGCCAAGAGGATAGTAGATTTAGCTTTTCTAAAATGATGTAATGACAGCAATGTCCTACCCTCCTTTCTTTGGGTTCCTCACCACCTAGGGAACAATAAAAGAAAGCACATTTTTTAACAAGCAAGTCTCTCATTACTAAGATAGGTCATTAACAGCATCAGAACTTTGATTACCAATATCTTTGCACTTTCGGCCTCACTACAGGTGGATCTGTGAATAAGATGAGACAAGCTATCATAAGCAAAATCTGCAGGTTTAAAATCAGGCAATAAATTGTGGTAGAAAAGGAAGTCCATCACAGTTAAATAAGTTTTTTGGGACTGGAAGTTGACCTTTTATTGATCCACATTGGATCTAGAAAATGTATGTAAAATAGAAACTTGAACAAATTTGGATTCAGAAAAATAAACGGGTACAAAATATGAAACTGACAAAAGAACACAAGCGCACTCCAAATACAGAATGTGCAATGTAGACGTTATTTCACATTCTTGTGTGCACAAGAATTTGAGATCTTCCAACTAAAAGTATACAGAAATCAACCCAGAAAATGCTAACAGTGAGAATATTTTATTTAATTCTTGACATTACATAAATAGAAATGAAAAATATAATGACTCACTAGAGCACCCAGCACACAGATCTGAGTTCTGGAGTGTCTTTGGCACCCTACAGATGATAATAAATCATCTTGCTGATTATGGACGTCCTACAGAGTATTCATGGGTCCCGCTCTTAAGGGTTTTTGTCCCCAAGGCTAAAGGACTAAACTTGAGAGGGTGTGCCTCGGTTCTCAGATTGTTGCAATAGTATTCCTTTTTCTTGTAGCTGAAGATTAAATTTGTTTTTTTTTCAATTTCAAAAGATACCATCTTTCTACCCTAAGCACACATTTAAACCTAAGTTGTCGGTTCTGGTACTAGTTCAGGTTCGGGTTCGTGGGTTCGGCTAAATTTTTTTGGGGGGTGTTACAACCCAAATTGTGACGTTACAATTTACCATTACTAGACAGAGTAAATGTGAATTCTGGAGGTGAATTAATGATGCTTGTACCTTGTTTTCAATATGAATGTTCTTTCATTTGATATTATTCTTGGTGAAATACTGCATAAAGGAGAATAGAAGGTTATTGATTTGTGAATAATCTAACTTTTGAAATGTTTCATGTATTCTGCTTTGTTTTGAGCATATGACTCCTGTTGTCGTGGCATGGTGTGCAGGAAAGAGGACCAATCCTCCAGGCAGAGGAGAGATATCACTCGGGGAGGAACTTGGTCAGGTAAACAGTAACGAGTACCAATTGGGCATACACACACATATTATAGACTAAGTAAGCAAAGTCATTTGTTGAAGTTAAGGGTAAGTCATCCGTAGGCTTGTTTAGTATCATTAGGAGTCATATCTACTTCTAAATGTGTGAATAAGTGATGCTTGCCAGTATAATCTTATGTGGAATAATGTTTCTAGTTAGAGGTGGGCATGTGTATATGTATATATATAAATACAGTATGTACAAGTGTCCATAAGTATATTCATGTCAATACAACGTATGAGAGCAGATGGATATGCCATACGTGTGCGTCGATATAAGTGTATTTATGAATACTTATACATAAAGGAGATATACAAGTAAATATGTATGTATACATACCCACAACTAACCTGTTGTATATATGTGAATATGAATATATTATGACAATATTACCTCAGAATTTACATATAAACATATATATACATATACATGAGTACGTATAGTTAAAGTATGCTGACTGGCTCATAGTATACGTACGTATAATTAAAATGTATATGTATATACATGTATAGATGTAAAGGTAAAAATATTTGTATATTCAATATTATATTAAGTATGTATATAATATAGTCTTTACAAAATATAAATATGTATACGAGATTATTTAAATTATTAATTTAAATAATTATACATAAGTATATAATGTAAATTAAAACTATATTATATAAATATTTTAATATAATAAAATATATATAGATATATTTTATAAATAGAATTGAAAATCAAGTGAAGTTTAATAAAAATTTATTAAAAATTCATTAAAGAGATCACGAATTCGAAAACATGACGTTTTTCTCTAAAAATGAATATTTCTATTAAAAGTCGAAATCGAATTATTTTGACTTCTAAATTAAATCAAATTTCATTGTCAAATGCATCAAAGTTCAAAATATTTCCTTTTTAACTATATCGAAGTTGTGAAGAGTAAATTAAAATACAATGGTATGAGTTCATACCCGTTAAAGAATGAAAATGGCGAATAAAATGAAATCACGCAGGAAGAATCACGCAACCAGGGCCAAGCAATTGAAAACGGCTGAGATAAATTCGTATGCAACCTGGAAATGGAGATGTGGATGCCATCCAACCTGGGAAATAGTCTTGCATTAAACCGTCACTTATCCCTACCTATTGAATCACGCCAATACCAGAAGGTGTCGCAATTTGATGAACTGGGCATGTGCGAAATGAAAATACCTCTTTGTTGTCAACTATTGGAAGTCAAAATCTTCTCCATAGGGCGACACATTTCTCCTTTGAAACATTCCAAACCCCGTTGGCAGCACAAACACCTTGAAAAAGGGAATTGGTTAAATTTACTAACACTATATAAAGCCTGCGAATGCTCATTCTTAAAACACGAAATTAGAAATCAGAAGTGTGATTCTGTTCATTCTTGAGTGAAAACTGTTTCTGTTAAGAAAGCAATTATTAATTGAGAGCAATATCAGAGTAGTCATCATTTGTTGAGGGAGTCCTAAGTCTGCTAAGAGTGTATTCTATTGTGTTGAAAGAGCATTCTTTGTATCTGGGAATAGCAGTTTGAAATTTATCAACAGTTGAGTTAAGAGTCCGTTAATAGAGCTAGCTGGAAGTCCTTTGGCGGTAGGCTAGAGGAGAAGCATTCTCTTATTTCAAGCATCTGAGGAGAGCTCTTGTCAGGCATGTTAACTCTTTTCTTTTTCATGCTTTCTGATGTTTTTGTATTCAAAAGAAAGTCTATTTCATATCCTTTGATTGTAAAGAATAGAGAGTGAAGGTTGATGTTCATAGGATTGAATTTCTGAAGGATAAATGATTATTTACAAAGAGATAATTTGTGAAATAGGAGGGTTTTTGCATGTTCTTTATTATTTGTTTTGCATTCTTTAGTGTATGGAATACACTAGGCATTAAAGAGAAAATTGCATTAATTGTATTGACTCCATATATGGAGTGTATGCTTGTACATAGCTATTTAATACTAGGAATGGATTGAGGGCATTTAATAAGCTACAGGTCACAACTAGTCATAAGTTAACTTAAGCAAGTTAATGAAGCTCCTAGGATGAGAGTATCCAATTTAAGGGAGATAGTTGTAGGTACTTGTTAAAATGATCTCCGTTCTAGTAGTTAGATTGTTGTAGGAAGTCTAGGGTACAGACTACCCCGATAGACCAATCTACGCGTACTGTAAGAAAGCCTTAATGCAAATTGGCCCTGAGTAGTGTATATGATAGATGACCTTCATTCGAAGTACTGAACGATAATACTTTGGCCAAAGTAGTGAAATGTACAACTTCCACTTAGATGTGAAATAGTTGAGACTACACTGTCAGTTCATTGTGATCCTGAAGTACATACTAGTTCAAGAGATGTCGTATGCATAGGACCTAGTTATGTAGGAACACAACACTATGCTCAGTTGGTAATTGTTAAAGGATACCCTACCAATCTCTTCTTAAAAGGGAGGGCCATCTATCTAATGATAGGTGTGTGGGGGACCGCATTATAAGTCTGTGGTTGGCAGAAAAGCACCCGAGTGATGTTTCTCCTCCTCAGTAAGCAGCCGATGTACCAAGATTTCAAAGGACGGACGCCTAGACCTTCTTACTACTATTTTTTCTAAAGCTCATTGGAGCTATGTTAGTTAAGGTATGTATTCTTGTTTCATGTACTTGTGAAGTAATTATATTGAAATGGAATCTTTATTGTAGATTGATATAGCAACATATTCATGTATTATCAATAAAGAAAAGGAAATTTTTTATTGCAATGTCATGATAACATGTTTACATACTTGAAGGATGTAAATTATAAAAAATTTAATATTACCGAAAGGACAGGTTGTTACAGGGGGTTTGGGTTTCATTCGTACAAAAAACATGTAAAATCATATATATATATGCAGCCCAGAAGCATGAATTAGGATTAGAATATCACATAGCATCATATTTATATGGACAAAATCTAGAGTACTAAAATCTTACTAATGTTTCTTTTATCTACTCCATTCCTTATTACATTCCTTCAACCTCTATGTTCCTGGACAAACAACTTGACCACTAAACCCACTATAAATATACTTTGAAGCCTGCACACATAGTAAGAGTAGGGTTCCAAGAGTGTTAGGACTATACTAGTAGGAGATTTGATGGAGTAAACATTCAACATAACAATTTTCTCAAATAGCTACAGCATTAGCCCTTAACAAATGAGGATTTTTAATTTTTTCCTAGTCAACTATTCTGCAAGATGCAAAGCATTAGTGAAAGATAACATCATGGAAAATGCATTTAGTTTTAATCTTAGAGGTCAAGAGAGAGTAACCAATGATTAGAACTGAAGGATCCAAATATCATCCCCAGAAGCAAAGAGAGCCCTAACTATTTGCTAGAGGACACAATGATAAAAGACTACATCACAAAATCTGAGTGCTGCCAAGCAATCATCAAAAAATGGCTTGAAATGTTGGAGTTTCAAATGAAAAGACTTCAAATCCTGCACACATGTGGGAAAGTGTGAACCCACAGAGGAACTGAACCAGAAACCAGATCCGGTGCAAACCGAACCCACATCCAGCCCTGCAGGAGGTGTACCCGATAACATAGCATTAAACTCCAAACTGCATGGAATCAATTCCATAACTGGTCATTTAACTGAAACTAATTGCTAAGATAACTAACAATTAACTCCTTAATTAGCCAAGATACTGACAATTAACTCTCCTGAATTAGCCAAGATAATTGACTATGAACTCCTCCTTAATCAGCCAAGATAACTGACAGCTAGCAAGAACCAACTCACCTTATTCTAGCGTAAGACTTAAGAATGAAGACTTATTCTTATTCTGACTGAACTGCCAACAGGACCTTTATTATTCTAACTTAAGACTGAAGACTTAGTCCTTATCTAACCTAACTTCCAACAGGGCCTTTATTTCCTAACTACTTGCTGATAGAAATTTCATTCAGTGCTTGAGTTAACAAGGGGACGTTACAAAATTCTTCTAGGGCCCAAGAACCCTCCTGTTCACAAAAAACTATAAAAGGGATTTGAAGCGTGAGTTTAAGAGAATGAATGAATTGTTGAAAAGATTGGAAGAACATTATAAGAGAATCCAGTTGTTCATTAGAGGAGATATGCAGAAGTAAAGGGCATAAGATTGAAGTCCCACTGCCTATAATTATCTTATCAACTCAATACACAAGGTAACAGGGCCATTTTTGCTACCATAATTTGGGTTTTTCCTCTGCATTGAGGATTTCTAGGATTAAAATATGTGCTTTGTGTGTCTTATTCAAGTGTATTTTCTATTTCCTTCACAATATTATCTTCTCTTAAAGCAAACGTCATTTGTTAAAGCAAGTAGCAAGTAATCAATATTTTTTGTGATTATTGAATTCTATGTTGAAAGAGTTCATAGATCATTTTGATATCAAAGTGGTTTGACTCTTGTGAGCTTGTGAAGAGTTTTTTTGTATGACAGTAAAACTATAAGAGAACAGAAAACTCAAAAGTAGTAGTTGAATGTACAGGTGACTGCACTAGAGAACCACATGAAGGAGATCAATGAAAACCAACAATGGTTGGCTAAACACCAAAAATAATGGATTAGGATTTTCTACTGTGACTAACTCAATGTTGAAAGGCTTGGATGAAGTCTTTTCATTTTTTCAAAAAAGTGATAGAAGAACCTAGAGGATTGCAACTAAGAAGAGAGATGGAGCATGATTTGACTCTTACCAAAATCTCCAAACATCAGATTGTATCAACATACTCTACTAGAGAGCAATGAGGTCAAGAAACAACTTCAAGAGATTCTTGAACAAGGGGTTATACACCTTGTGGTTCGCTCAGTGATTGTACATGACTGTTCATGGAGAATGTGTATTGACTACAAGGATCTTAATAAGATCATCATTAAGAACAGATACCAGAAATCACATGCACTATTCAATAGATACAATCTTATGATGATAGATGATCTTATCTTTCTAGAATTTAATGCTTGATTCCTAGGTTGTTATGAGTTAGTTGTCTCATGTCATAGGATTAAGATACATGTCACAATCTTGTTTAATTTTATTCCTCACCTTGCCTATATAAGCAAGGTCATTGTACACTTTGTAATATACTTTCTACCTCATCATCATTTTGATAGGTCTTAATATCAAGCAAGATCATTTTCTTGCATACTCTCTTGTGGAAAGAATCCATTGTTTTTGCAGGGGTTCTTGGGTATAGAGCTAATCTTCAGCTCTTACAGAAAATAAATGGAAGAGTGCATTCAAAACTATTCAAGGACTTTTTGAATGGTTTAAACTTCCATTTGGCTTAAGTAATGTACCAACTACTTTCATGAGATTGATAAATGATGTGTTAAGAGATTTCATAGATAGTTGTGTGACTGTTGATCTAGATGACATCCTAATTTTGAATTCTACTTGGGAAGAACATCTCCTCCACATTAAAGAAGTATTGCAATGGCTAAAAGAACAATTGTTATGTAGCATGAAAAAGTGTGAATTTGCTAAAGAATAATTTGTGTATTTAGGATATGTGGTAGGAGGAGGGAAATTAAGAACAAATCCTTCCAAAATAGAAGCAAATGTAAAATGGCCTCCACAAAAGAGTGCTATAGAAATTAGGAGTTTTATATGGACTGCTGTAATGACCCCTTTCTAGAGAAAGCACTTAAACCCGAATCTTGTATTCCAAGCATTTCTCAAAGGGACATTAGAAACATTAGAGATTGATAAATTTTAGTCACAACTTCCAATAAGATCAAAATGATATGAATATTTCATTCTTATCAGAGGATTATTCATTCCATTCTTATTACTTCACATATGAAGGATTCTTTTATATTATGTTACATGGGCACATCATGGTAAATATTGATATCCGTCCCATAGATGGATTCTAATATACCCTTTATGATGTAACTACCTATCGATTGTGCTTGCCCTTTCAACTCTTAATATACTTACCCATTCAATATATTCATTAATCCTAATTTGTTTATCAATCATAAGCTATCTTCATATATCTATAGAACATCATTTGTTATCTAGTAGTCAATCATGATAGATTTAAATATACTTTCTTAAGTATCGGTGATTACGTAGATTACTCGTGTGTTTGACCATTAATAGCTAAACTCATAATCATATTTAATCAATCTTATCTCCCATATAAATGGTTACCAACCTTGCCTTACCTTAGTCAGCTACTCTTTACTAGTGATTAGATTTCAGAGCATATGTTCCTTCTTTATTCGGTTCATATTCTCAGTCCTCTACCTATATGAGATTCGATAAATCCTAAGCTTATGTTTGCTGCTATTCTCCTAGGAGTCGCACAACTCCTGTCGGGTTTCTTAAGAGAGTGTTCTACTTTGTCTTCTTAACTCGTGTCACCGACTTAGCTGCTTCAACCCCCAAATAAGTCACTTTGAATGCATCTTCACTTGGTTTGGCTGTTGTGCCAAAACATTTGTCTTCCTAGCAACTCTATTCGCTTGCCTCGTCTATAATGTTAGCAACTCTATTTGCTAACATTGTCATCTCTTATTCATGGAGACTATCCATCGACGACTTGTTCCAATAGCACCAATTTCTTCTAAATCCTGTTTCAATATTCAAGGTCATGGAGACTGTCATCTGTTATGCTTCATCTATAATGTTCTTTTTTTTTTTGCTTGAAAATCCCTCAAGATCGATTTATTTCCCTATGGCAATGGTTCAGGTGGGCATCTCCTTTCATTTTGGGCTGCGTCTCTTACCTGGAGGAAACCATCCATTGCCTTGACGCATGGTCCTCCAACTTAATTATCCTTGTTAATATTGTCTTTTCCTTTTATCGAATTCCTTATGTAATGATAATAATAATAAAGTTATTTACATTCATTACGCACTAACTAATCTTCAAATTTAAATGTATATATTACAATAATATAAGGATATATTCAATATATTTTATTTACGATTCTATTTTGTTATCTGTAACCAGATTCATCATTACATAATATAATTACAAATATAAATGTATTTATATATATTATACTAATATTTAAATTATTAATATTAGCAAATATATATTTTCCTAAAATATTCATATAATATTATTCAATAATATATATATTAATAATGTACATAATGACTTATATCCTATGGATTGATATTTAGAAAAGCAACTTCATCGTCTTTTAACATGATCTTTAATTTAAACAATGCCTTAATTCGAGGACATGACAACTGCACTATTCGTGAGGAAACTTATTTCTTCCTCTTTCTCCATAGCCTCACCTTCACATCAAATTTTAGCTAAGGGAAGCAACTTTCACTGTGGTAAGGAACATGATAATGTTTTTAAAAAACTAAAGCACATTATAAGGAATGCTCTTAAGGAAATATCAAGACAACCATGTGTCAAGTAGAGAAAATGTCCAACCAACTATCAATACAATGTAGCATCAACTCTTGATGAAGTGCAACTAGCAGACAATGTGGCACCTAGCTGAAATGGTGTGGCGGCTAGCTTGCAATCATTAATCAATTATGCCTAAATAGTGAAATGAATCAAGAGCATACTTTTGTTGAAAAATGGAGATCCCCTCAGAAGATTGGAATACCTAAAGACAAGGGAAATAGTGTAGAAGCCCAAGATCGATCAATTCAAATTGCTCCATCAATGCTCTATATACACTCTAAATCATAGATGAACTACCTATCAAAATCAAATCATCTACATAAAGAACCGATATCAAATGCTCATCTCCATAAATTGAACGCCAAAGCCTTCAAACAAGTGAAGGGTTCTACACAATACCTAGAGGTTGCTCCATGTAGATCTACTCATTGAGATAATTGTGCAATACATCACTCTTCACATCCATCTATTATACTAACCATCCCTATGATGCAACTAGAGAAAGTACAAGACATAAAGAATCCATCTTGGCAACAAGAGCAAAGATCTCTAAGTAGTGAGTGTCCTCAACCTATAAAAAAACCCTTAGCCACAAGACATACCTTGTACTTTTTGATGGAATCATCTGCTACATATTTGGTTCGATAAACCCACTTACAATGAACCAATTTTCTTCCCTTCAAAAGAGGTACAAGATATCATGTGTGATTCTTCATCAAAGAAGAATATTCCTCTACCATAGCAACGCCCTACCCTAGAAAACTTGCCACATCTAAAAACTTCCAAGGATCATCGAACAATACGTGACTCAAAAGACTAACACCAACTATGTGTGAACGAGTATGGTGAGAGTCAACACAATCACCAACCAAAGATCCAACCTCCTCAAGTGTGGTGCAGGCCTAACGAGGCAAAGCATTTTTACTAGGAGGTGGTGTAGCATGATCATCATAATCATTCTCAAGTGACAAAGGAGGAGGGGGAGTGAGGGAGAAGCTACTAACGGAGTGTCCATTTGAGTGAAGTTCACATTAAACTTGCTTGTCCTTGAAACAAGACATCACAAGAAACAAGACCAAACAACATGTAGACCTTCACATCCTCACAATAGCCAACAAAATCAATGGTTGACTCTTCTTCTCCATAGCCTTGTTCTTGCCATTTGGAATTGAGGCCCAAGCCTCACTACCAAATACTCTAAACAAAGAAACATCAAGCTTGACATGGGTCAAAGCCTCCATAGGAGTCATGTTCAACATTTCCTTGTGAGGCATGTGATTCTAAATGAAGTTGGCACAATTTGTTGCTTCAACCCAAAAAGTATGTGCCATGTCCTTCGATTGAATCATGAAATTTGTCATCTCCCTTAAAGTTCTATTCTTTCTCTTAGCAACACCCTTCTGCCAAGGGGTGTAGGGAACTGTGTATTGATGTTCAATACCCTACTATTTACAAAAATCCTTGAAAGCATGATT
Organism: Sequoia sempervirens; assembly: GCA_007258455.2. Taxonomy (NCBI): domain Eukaryota; kingdom Viridiplantae; phylum Streptophyta; class Pinopsida; order Cupressales; family Cupressaceae; genus Sequoia; species Sequoia sempervirens. The sequence continues at coordinate 10,596 of VDFB02030621.1, forward strand.
CATATACTCCCCCATTATCAATGCATATCTTCCTAATTGAAAGGTTAAACTACTTCTCAATGAATGCCTTGAAGGTCCTAAAAGTGGTGAAGACCTCACTATACTTAAGAAAAAGCATCCATGTGTGTCATGTGATGTCATCAATGAAGGTGACACACACTTGGACCACAAAAAAGGAGTCGAAAATGACATTAAGTTACTATGTACCAACTCAAGGCTTCCTTACCTTTAGGAAATGGATCTTGACGATGTTTGTCAAGCACAAAACCTCAACAAAAACCCTCAATACAAGAAACCTTAGGAAAACCATGCATCAAGTTCTATTGCATAGACCATTCATCCCAAAATATGTTCAAAGAATCAACATGTGCAATGAGTAATGATCATGATCCACACTTCCTAGAACAAAAACAATCTCTAGATTCCATAGCTCTCTAATGACCACATCATGTGGAGAAAACTCAACTCTCTTCTCATTACCAAAATGACAAATCTAATAAATAGAAATAAGGTTAGTAGAAATCTTTAAAACAAGGAGAACATCATTGATGTTCCCTTCTACCAACTATATAGTGCCTAATCCCAAAACCGAAATCTATGAATTCTCTAACTGCAATTTATGTCCCTATTAGAGCATAAACATCGGACATAATATTTCCTAGCTGCTTTTGCCTAGCTAGTGTAGGTGTATATATACCTGTCATTTACAAGTGGCACCCAAACTAGAGAAAGGTCGGCTGGAAACATTTATGGTTATTTTCAAAAATGGGCTCTAATAATTTACTTAGGTCGGCCCAGAATTATTATGTATTTCAAATTAATAATTATCAACAATAATATTACTATTAATACCTATTGTAACCTTTTCACACATCACCCCATTCAAAATGGGGACCCCCTAATTTTAGCTCCATTCCCGTCTTTTGGCTTCGGTTT
>VDFB02030623.1:0-13290 GCA_007258455.2 Sequoia sempervirens
TGCATAGACATGTCATCTGCAGAGTGTCGATATTCAGGTAATTTTTATCCAATATATTCACTCAATGCATATGTTCCTTTCTCCAGAATATTGTGTTGCCTGTTCTTATTTGTTTTTGTTTATGTTTTAGCATTTTAGGCTATACTCTATCATCAGTTTTAACTATCTCTCCATGTCTTAATTTTTAAGACTCTGACACAAAATAGAGCTATGTCTTGGTGAGCTCCTTTCTATTGGCTCTTAGCTTAGATTTGACAAGGAACTTTTGTATCCTATGATTGCTTCCTCTTATTTTTTGTCTATTGCTTCTTAAGTTTGGGTCTATCCTCTTATTTTTTCTCTATTCCTTCCTAAGTGTTTTTCTGCGTTGTTTTTTTATTTATTAATTTGATTATTAGATGGATTTTCCTTTTAGCACTCCTGAATTTTGTTCTGGCTTACTGTGTTTTATTCCAATAGTTAATTGGATTCAAGGCTTACATTTGATGGCTCTAAAATCGTATTTAGAGATTTTTCAATAAAATACAATCAAAATTTTTAGAAAATTGTATCAGATGAAATGAGACATTTTGGTTAGACTGTCAAAATTTATATAGAAATATAATGATATATATATTTGATTTATACATAATTTTACTTACACTAAGGTATTCATTATAATTTTATTTATTAGATAGTGATATATATAAAGTAAAATACTCCACTTTCCTAGGCCTATGCTCTTTATATTTGCTCAATTATTAATTCCTTGTGAAATAAAATTCCGCATGGCACTCCATCTAAAGGCTAATAATTGTGACACAATGTCTAATAAAAAATAGAGCCTTGTGTAGAAATAAGTTTGTGTGACCTATAGTATATATTGTAAGGTAAAACTTCAAACAACTCTCCCAAAATTAGCAATAGAAAACTAAAACTAGTGATACATGTTGACTAAATACTGCACTTTTCTAGGCCTCTGCCCTTTTCAAGTTTATATCTTGTAACTTAAAATTTCAAACAACTCACCCAAAATTATTAGGAGAAAACTAAAACTACAGATACATGTTGACTAAATACTGCACTTTTCTAGGCCTCTGCTCTTTTGAAGTTTAAACTCAGCTAAAATAATTCTGAGCATTTGGTAATTGAGCTAAAAACTACAACTTAATTGGTTATCAAGCTATGTATAGGAAGAAGAGAATGGCAGTCACTAAAAATAATTTTTGACGAAGCATCTTTTGCAAAACAAGAAAACTTTTGTAAAGGAAAAAAGCAAGATAACTATCACCGGTTGCATACTTTTGTAAAGTAAAAAAAGCAACGATAGAAACTATGGACACTGACCTATTTATTGAAAGAGCACACACTTAGAATCTGTATATTGTATGTCTTTGTATGCCTTCAACTTTCTCAATCTTAACTGCTCCTCCAAACTTGTAAGCTTGCAAAATTGCATGAAAATTCTTACATTGGTAAACATCTAACATAAGAAATGAAAGAAAATAAAACAGAATACAAACTTAAACTAATATTACAAAGAAAGGAATGAAGTCTTACCAATAAAGATATTAGCAACACTTGATTGACGAGGCCCTAGTTCTTGGGTACAATCCAAAAGTTATCCTCTATAATCCACAAGCTCCTGGCATGATCAGTCATCTAACAAAGTTCATTTTCAATATTTGAAAAACAACAACCATCTAACAAAGTTCATTTCTAACATTTGAAAATAACAGTCGTCTAACAAAGTGAAGCTTTGACAGTGCTTTTCTGAGATGTGTGAATAAAGAATATCAAATTAAGTTGTTGAAATATTTTCATAATCAAGCTTGTGGTGAGCAATTCTCCTCCCACATTATAGCATTCAAATTATTGCATGCTCATTACAACTAGCCTACCTAATTCAGAGATGCATACAGTTTGTTGGAAAATTGAAGATAGCTGCTATACCCTCGAAACTAGTTTCTTGATTCCTTGTGTTCATACTTAACTTTTTCCCATTTGTCATTATGATTGGTCAACAATGTGTGCAAACGCAATTCAATTTATGGTCTTCCCTGGCAATTTCTAAGATCATTGTGTCATGTGCTTGTTTTTTGACTAACGACTTGTACAAGTTGATCTAGGTTGAAATGAAATAATGATGAGGTTTGAGATTGTCAATGGATGTGGCAAAGAAGGAAAGAGATGAATATGGCTAAGTTATTTAAGGCACAGTTTTCCAATGGTTTGGCCATTCATTATTTCTGCCTAAGGTCTTGAAATTGGTTCAAGTGATGGTCATTTTTTGCCCAAGTCATAATGGCAAAGGTGTTGTGAGTGAGCTAAAGGTCCACTTTGGCTTAAGTGAACAGAAATTCTGCCTAGTAAATAAAATCGGCTTAAGTATAACTCTGGTGCACTTTTCATGTGGCTAAGCCACTCAAAAACTCCATCCAACTCAAAGATTGGTTCAAATATAATGAAGTTTCATCTAGGTGCATTTCAAAACTAACATGACCAGTTAAATACTCTGCTAGCTTTCAAAAGGTGTGGAAAATTCTGTCGGCAATATGAAATTGACATAAGTCAAGAGTTCCTCCACCTAGCTTAAGTCATTTGAAGCTCTACCTTAAGGGAAAATAGGAACATTAATATGTTTTTTTTGCCTGGGAATGACTTTTATGTGGCTCAACCATTATGCTTTTCCACCCAGCATAAACAATCGCTTAAGTCACAATTTTAAGTTGGCTGAATCATAGAACATCTCTGTCAAACATGACAAAGTTGGCCATGGCATAACAAAACTCTGTCTATTTCAAGGTGTTGAGATAAATCACTTAAAAGGTGCACCAAGTATACATTAGTCTACCCAAGTCATAACAAAAGGTGGCACCTCAGTTACTCTAGTTGGCCATTAAAACAAAAAATTGTTTAAACTCTATCCCTGTCACATATTTTTAAAGAAAGACTCACAAAAGTTATTATTTGGTTATTAAGCGTTCTACCCCAACTGTTAAGTTGCATAGGGGTTTTTTCATATTTTTCTTAACGTATTCTAGGTTCTTCTATATTATATATTTGTTATTTTTCATTTATAGGCATTAAAAACATTGCATCATTCATTTAGTGCAAGATATATAATATTTGCAGTCAAAAAAAAATTAACAAGTAGGAACAACCAAGATGAAATGCAAAGTACTTCTTAAGAAGTCTTCATAAACAAATCCAAGAAACAGAAGCCAGATAGTGCATAAAAGTTACAGAGTAGGATGAGTAAACTTACTTTTGACATCATCCATTTCATAAGACATGGTGCAGACTTCAAGTCCAACTTGGCCAAGTTCAATTAGCAAGCAAACTAGAAAACTGGAACTGATGTTTGCTCACAACAACTCTCTTAAAATAGGCTAAAATTGAATTATACTCTCGGTGGGAACTGGCGTGCCACTATGTACTTGTCTTCTTGGCCTTTAACCTTCCATAAAAAACACTAAGAGATGATATGGCCATAATCTAGGTAATCAAATTAAAATTTCAAGATATAAATAAAGTGCAAGAGACGCAAAATTTGATCACATCAAGTTCTAAGTAGGATTCATCAACCAATAATAAGCAAAAAAATATTTTCATAGAACTGCATTAAAAATAGCAACAGTAGATAAAAAGTAAATTGGGACATGTCAACTATGCTATGTTTGGACAGCTTTCAAGCGTAAGAGCTCCTATCAACTGCTATCAACTGCTGAAGCTATAAATTATCACGAGTAAGATAATTAGCACAAATTAAGACAAATAAAATAATATTTGATACATCTTTACCTGATATGTGCTACACTTTGTATATCAGTTTGTTGAAATTTTTATTGTTTTATTTGCTTTCTGATCCTCTGCAAAAAAAATAAAACATATGTTTAAATTGCAAAATGCACAAGAAAATGTCACCTTGCTTTTTTATTCATTTCAGAATCTAAACTTTTATTTTCCAGTTCAAACAGTTTTGATCTTAAAGAAAGAAGACACCATAAAATTGCAGACAAGGAATCACATGCAAAACACATCAAGATTAGACCAATGCTTTTAAGAGCTTTCAGAATGAAGAAGATTAGACCTGGTACTGTCAGAATGTTCATTAGTGCTCTCCAGTGCTTTGAGAATGTTCTTCAGAGCTCTCCAGTGCTTTCAGAATGTTCTTCAGTGCTCTTTAGTGCGTTCAAAATGTTTTCCTGTGCTCTTCAGTGCTTTGAGAGTGCTCTTTAGTGCTTTCAGAATGACATTCAGTGTTTCAACAATGTCGTCCAACATTTTCAAATTGTAGTCTTCAATTCAATTATTGTCTGACAGAAGCTGTAATATTTATTTCATTCCATCATTCACATTCATTTATTTCATTCCATCATTCAATGAATATGATATAAGATTTTCGTAGATTTTTATACATAGTCAAAGATTTGGTGGCCTCTGTGTCTTTTCTTATCCAAATTTTTAATGCACTTACTCTCTGTTTGTCTCCCAGTCAATGCTAAAATAAATGCGTGTACATTCAATTTCGAAGTTGTCTCCATAATATTTAATGTCAATAGTAACATTTTACTGTTTGCATTTACTGTCACCAGGATGGAGCTTTATTATAGCATACGAAACAGTCATGTCAACTTTATTTTGTATAACCTACAAAACAGCATTTCGCTGATTTAATAACAAATATAATGCATTAAAAATAAATTTCTTTGATTTTTGCAGCCATGTCAGGTTTATTATAGCATACGAAATAGCCATGTCTACAGAATTTCAGCATTATTTACTGTCAACAGTATTGCGAGCTTTATGATAGCGTAAGAAACAGCAACCATAATTAAAAAAATAGTAGCTTACAAAATAGCCATGTCTATTATTTACTGTCAACAGTATGTCAGCTTTTAATAGCATACGAAACAGAAACCATAATAAAAAAAAAAGAATGTAATGCATGAAAAATAAAAAATTTCCATTTTTGCACTGACTGTTGCACAAAACTAACCAATAGAAAAAAAGATAAAGCATATTATTATTATTCAAAAAATAGAGAATTCAATGTAGACTTCATAGAATTGGTGGTCAACTTTTAAATTCAAAATTTGCATTGGTCGAACTGTCAATGTCAAAGAAAAAAATTGTATTGAATGGATGCATAAGTTTTCTGCCTACGGCAGGAACTAATAATCATCAATCAAAAGCATAAAATACTTGTCACCTTGAATACTTCTCACCCTTGTAGGACCACAAAGATCTGTATGTATTAATTCTAGTATTTTGGTAGCAGATTGTTCCTTTCCTTTGAAACTACTTCTTGCTTGCTTTCCAAACTAACAATTCTTGCAAACAACATTGATATGCTTTGTGATTCTTGGTAGGTATATCACTGCATGAACTAAATTGATTGTAACCAAATTATCAAAATTCATGTGACACATCCTTTGATGCCATAAAAAAATTTCATTAATGTGAGACATAAAACATTTACCATTAGCACCCTTAAGTTGATAGATGTTTCCATCTGTCCTCTTACCAACAACAATCATAGTTCCAAACCATTTTTTGATCTCACATATTTCATCCTTAAACACAATATTATATCCTTTGCTACACATTTTTCCAACACTCAAAATATATTGCCGTAAACCCTTAACATAGTAAACATCTTCAATATTATGCTTAACATCAAAACTGATCGAACCTATTCCACAAATCTTAGTTCTTGAATCATCTATAAATTCAACTAATCCTCCATCATACTTTTTCAAGTTTATCAAACTAAATTTTGTCTTGAGTCATGTGATTAGAGCAGCCACTATCAATAACCCTGAAATTCTTATCATGTTTAATATGAAAAGTAGAAACCAAAGTTCCATTAACCTTCTTTGGAACACTTTCCTTCACACAAATTTCAAATTTAGTAGAAATATGTTCACATTTTAAAGCCAAGAAAAAGCATTCATTTTCATCAACATCTCCATAATCAGATTCATCATTAGAAATACCAGCATCCTCTTTGACATAGTAACTTATTTTAATCAGCTTTCCTTTATTCTCCTTACTCTTATTTTTCACAGCTTTGTTTGGACATCTTGAAGCACAATGACCTACTTTTCCACAACCTAAAAATTTGAAAGGTAGTTTACCTTTGTACTTATTGGTTCCCTTTTCATCCTTCTTACAAAGTTAGCTTCCACATCATCAAGATCTTCTCCATCTGAATCTTCAACCTATTCTAATTTTCTAGGCTTAAAATAAGTTTCTACTTTTGTACCATTTTTCAAATCAAGTTTTCTCATTTCAAATGAAGTTAGCGTACCAATCAACTGATCTCTAGAATAAGTATTAAAATTTGCAACTTCCTCAATGGTGGATACCTTTTCACTATATGAATCAAGAAGAGTTCTGAGAACTTTCTTTACCACCCTAGGTTCTTTGAGTTGTGCACCAAGACCTCTCCCAGCTTATCAACTCTCTACATGTCAATTGAAATTGTTTCATCTTCAGACATTTCTAGGGTCTCAAATTGTGCCTTCAGATTCTACAAATTTTCTTGTTTGACCTTATCATCTCCTTCATAAATTCTTTCAAGCTTTTCACAAACATATTTAGCAATCTTAAGATTCATAACTTTAACCAATTCAGAATTTGAAAGAATATTCATCAGACTAAATCTTGCCTTAGCATTTACCTCATCTATCTTGATCTCATTACTTATGTGTGGACCATTCATAGGTGCATCGTATTGAGTCTTTATTTCCTTTCCGATCTCAAATCCATGAGATGCCAGATATCCTTCCATCTTTTTCTTCCAAAATGTATATTTTGTTCCATCAAATCTAGAGCAATCTATCTAGTTTACCATCCCAGATCTACCTCAAGCAGTTAAGCTCTTATCCAAGGAGTTGTGCTCTGATACAAATTGTTGAATGAACAAGACAACTAATAGGTGGTGAATCAATTTTAGTAAATTAAAACATCAAAAACCTCAATAGTAATCAGATCCACAAACACTCATTAAACCCTTATTTTGTTAAAGTGACTAATCATGAAATGCAAATAACATAAACTAAAATAACAAAACCATACACAAGAGAAAACTAGATTTATGTGGAAAATCCAATGATAGAAAAACCACAGTTAGGATTAGCTCAAAATATAATTAATTACAAAACTGATATAAGGGCTCACTGTCAGAATGGGACACACTAGACCCAAAAAGGCCCACAGCCAAGGCTCACTACCACAGAAAGAAACAAAGAAGATAGAAGAGAAATGTTACATAGAGAACAACTTCTTAATGCAACATGTAATCCACCACAAATGCTCCAACACTTTTGCAGCCTTGCATGAAATATTGCAAATTCCTTCAACTCACTGCCTTTAGGAATCCAACACTTTGAAATTCATACTACTCTGCTCAAATTCCCACCTATACTTCTAAATTCACATTACATTCATCACTCACATCAATATTGCATCTATCTTTCCTCTCTCTCTTACATCTTACAACAACATCAATCTTACTTATATCAGCCTCAACCTTGAAAACCTTCTCCAAATCAACAACTATCTATTACATTTAAAATTTTAAATTAGGTCAGTACCTAAGCATTCCTGTGGTGGATAAGAATGAAGGAAACCCATATAAATCCTTAGTTAGGACCTGAATTAATCCTAACATACCTCAACATGCTTTCATAAACTTTGCACATAGTTCTAACACAAGTTCAGCCAACACCCATGTTAAACACCATAAAACATTAAGTACACACTTCCTTAAATCAATCTGAAACTTCCAAAAAAAAGAGAAAAAAAATTCACTTGAACACAATCTAGAATAATCCATGAACTACCTAAGATCCAACAAAGACTTCATCAAAACTCGCAACATAAAAATACTTCAACCCAGAACATCTAGTTAACCTTATTCACACACTAATACATGAAACACACAATGTATTGTACCAATCAAGTGAAACCTTGAATTTTGAAAGATACAAACATTATAAGCAACTTCTTAAATCTACACAACCTGAAGCCAAACTATGGAGAAACATAGAGAAAATACATTTCTCCCAGATCACAAAAAACACCACTAAAAAACTAGTTCACACACTAGTGAAAATATCTCACTCTACACACTGATCTAGAAACCCGAATTATGAATATAGAAACTACTAACAATATTGAACAACATATCAAATCCGTATAAGCATGGCATCAACATAAAAGAAGCACAAAGCACATCCAGAGAATGTTCTGAACACTTACACAACATTATTTTCTCTACTTATCAAATTTTCTCAAAAGCACTTGGAAACCAAGCACCAGAGACATCATCTCAGCACATTACTTCATTCCAACACATTTCTATACATTGTAACATAAAGATAGCTCCATGTACTCACAACACTTCCTCAATATCTTAACTACACATGCCCAACCTACAACAATATGTTTTCCTCTTTTTCATAATTTTCTTAATATCCTTGACATCATCATGCAACAAGCTTCCTCGACACATAGTGATAACACCAACCTATTGACATCCCGTTGACATCAATGGAAACACCTTCATACTTGCAACACTAGGGGACATGAGGGAAAAAATATTTATTATTAATTTTCCTATGATAAATTAGAATTGCATTCAAAGAGGTGGACATATTGGTTATTTTTTAGGAACCAAACTAATCTCCAGAAATACCTATGGACTTTTCCATTCCCAATGATCATTACTTCTAAAGGGATTGGCCAACAAACAAATAGAAGTTGTAAGACTTCTATTCCTACTCTTTGGGATCTGTGAAACCCAGGAGGGTGATCCCACAATTTATATTCAGGAGTTCACACAATTATAACTAAATGCACTGTCAATAACAAATACTTCTCATAAAACTACTCAACATAGCACATCAAATAAGTTGGCAACTCATTAATCAATGTCCCCTATATATTGAGCATGAGAAGGTGGAACTTCAACACAAGACAACTTTGGTGGTATCCATTTGAGAGTTTGTAATTTAAAAGTGATTAGCTGATAAATCAACATAGAAACTGAACCACGAGTATTTTGCACGAACCAGTGCCTTTATCCCAAGCACAGAGTCAATATCAACCTATGTGACCTGATAACAATTTAAACAATAGCACCTATAGTCTTAAGAAACCCTGCATTACAACATTCCTCTATGAAATTCACGATTATTACTACTTACAACCATCCTAGCACCTAGTTCTTACAAGTTATTAATCTCACCCAAGCACTTACATTAACTCATTGAATCAATAAGCAAGCATGAAACTACACATCCATTGAGAAGCAATAGAGACAAATGAAAGAAAACCTGGATTAATTTCATTCATAACTCATAAAATTCATACAAGGAGAGACAATAGCCATGAAATTGGTATTACTTTGTATTGTAGTTGCTATATTGTTATCAAAATTACATACATAACACTAAACTCCAAAAGAAACTTAAGACAAAAACTCTAAAACATGCTTAGTATTATCCTGACAATTTCACAGTATTAACTCAATTTTTTAACTAACTCCTGCTTCTAGCCTTGAATTCTTCCCTATAGAGATGAAAGAGCAAAACAAGATTTAAGGCCAGGAAGCACACACATCAAAATTTCATTGGACTGCTACAACAATATTCCTTTTTCAGTTACACTCAAGTCTTTAGGTGGTGAAATAAACATGAGGAAAATTTGACCTCAACTCATTGTAGAAAATAGGTCCCACCTCAAAAAGGCATCATTTGTTTGTTACAACAGCTTCAAAATATTCTTTGTGTGCTCAAAAAATGCCAACCATGGGAGAACCAAACAACAAAACTTATGAAGCAAGACAAGGAAAGCAGATAAAAAGTCAAAATTCTTTTATCCATATCAGCACCACGTGCTACCCATTTCAAATTGAGGAGAGAATGATATTTTGCAATGTTTTATCAAAAGCCTAATATGTATTATATTCAAGCTATGCATTGTTCTTCTCCTATCCATTATTTATCTTGTTCATTTTTAATCCCTACACAGATTCATTCTTTGTATTTCTCCTTGACCAAGTGTTATACTCTTCTTCGGTAGGCCATTTTACATTTAATAAACCTTTCACTTTAGTATTGTATTGAGAGTATCTAGCATCAATTAAGACCCTTGCCTCTTTAACAAAGATTTACATCTTTGCTTCAATCTCCACCATTGTATCAATATTTGGATTTAGCAAGATGTAGTCAATGATAGTTAATGCCATCATAGCTGCTTCAAGCATACCTCCCAAATCCTTCTTCCAAGTGTCAAATGGCTGCAACTCACCTTTTGGACTCAATATTTGAGGCATACCACGTTCCTCCATTTCTGTAAATATTTTTAGCTTACTTTGGAGCTGCACACCTAGCTTTCCATGGAAGGTAATTATCCCATTGACCGAGTCAATGATTTCCAAAATTTCAAGAATATTAGTAGGTGCCTCGGGATCCTCCTTCATTCTAGGCATCATTTATCTTAAGGCACTCACCCTACTAATCCAATTATTCCATTCATTCTTGAAGGCCACTTATACCTACAGATACTTTGTATTTACTTCATGAATATTCTTGTAAGCAACCCAAACATCATCAACCTTATTGACCAACTTGGTCACCCTATGCTTCAATACATCCTCAAAAATTTCATTTTCCACCTTAGCAGTTTCAAGCTTTGCCTTCTTAGCATTTTCTTTCTCAGTAGTCAACTGATCATTCAAATCTTTAATTCCTAAGGCCAAGGTCTTCCTATCCTATGTAGAAAAATCTAAGGAAGAAGAGGATGGCTAGGTTATTGTCCTTTTTGACTAAGTAGCCTGAATAGTGGCCCTCATCTTATTTATTTCATCCAAGGCCTTATTGTACTCCTTCACTAAAGAATCATACTTTTTCTAAGAAATATGTGCAGTATCCACACTAAGCATTGCAACATGAGTAGTTAATTTAGTTGTTTGGATAGGAGTTATATCTATGGCTCTTTTAACCACTAAGGAACCAATAACCTCTTCAATAGGCCTAGCAACATCATGTTTACCAGTATTAGGCATCATAGACCAAATTGCAAGAGTACGCAACTTTGGATAATATCCATAACCAAACACCTTATCCTCAAACTACTCCTCAAATATTGAAGCATGAGGATCTCTTCTTACTGCATCATATGTTATAGCAGCAGTAATAGTACATCCTAGTAATAACATGATTCCACTATATGTGCCAATTTTCCTAGCCTCAGTTGGAGTAATAGCTGCAAATTTAGCCATGATCTTTTCCTACTCTACTTTTTCAACTTCTTCCTGATGAGAAGGTTCAACATTAGCTTGAGCTAATTCAAGTCTCTCCTTTATCTATTTACTCCACTATTGAATCATAAATTCTTGAAACTCTTTGGACTACACAAATTTATCATCAACAAGTAATTCATCACATTCTCTAATCCTGGGATCATCATAACTTTCTTTATCATATTGCCATTTGACAATTTTGTCAGGGGGGACATCTGAACTATGAGTTTCCTCAATATGAGGAGGAGGGAATTTTTTCTCCACCTCCTCATTCCCTAGAACATGTTGTCATTTGTTCCTCCCTTACTTCTTGAACATCTGCAGGCTACTCTAGGATATCCATAGCTTGTTGTTGTTGTTCTAGGAGAACCTGTCCCTTATCAGCAACTTTCTTCACCTTTACCTTAAAATCACCACTCTGATAATCCCTTAGCATAGTGAAAGCTCTCTCAAGAGGGTATGCAATTACATTATATGGACTTACATAAAAGGCATTCCTCTTTATGATACTTTTTTCAATGTTCATTTTAGTTGTCCATTCCTTCTTTCTAGTCATGACAGCCTCATCACTTGTCAAATTTCTTAACACATCATCTTTGTATAAGAACACATGGCATATCACTTTTAAGTTTTTATCTCTTCTTCCTCCCACAAATCCTTCCAAATAAAAATTCCTAATCTCATTAATAGGTATCCTGAGGTTATTCACCATGATCCCAAACTTTTCATACCCCTTAGGGGAAGTGACTGTGAAATAAGAAAAAGCACATTGGGGATTCATCACAATACCCTTCCTGGGATTTCTTAACATCTCATAATCCATAACATCAATCTGCCACATGAGTTCCATAAAGGCCAATCTGTCTGAGACATATAGGGGAAAACAATGTGGTGCCACTTTAGCTCCATATGCTCTGATCAAAGTATATTCTGAATGAAGAAACCAATCTACCCAATTATGTGTTGCTCTAGATCCTGGTGTATCTTTTGGGTGCATGATATTTCTGATTTCAGGAGAAATCCTATGAATAGGTACACCCAATGCTTCTAAGATACCATATCTTATAACATTAGCAAACAAGATATAATTGGAATTAGAACAATCCTGATCCCAAATGTATGTCCACATTTGTACTGGTAAAACATTATTTTCATTGTCCCTAAGTCTCAAATCTAACTTCCTCTTCCAATCATAATCACCCTCCCATAAGAGTATATGCATTAGTAGAGAATAATGAGGGAAATGTAAAGGGAGCACCTCCTTCTTCAAATTGAGGAAATTCTCATGCATCTAATCAACAACATAGTTGGCATAATCAAACCAGTGTTCCAATTATGTCCCTATATATATGCCACCATTAATGCTTGATAGTAAGTTCATGTGAGTGAACTAACAATTAGTCGTTCACGTTTAAACCTTGATCGTTGATCACTCTATTTCAAAACTATATCAATGGCTATCAATTTTCCTCACTACTTTATTGCTTGCTTTATAGGATGTCCTCGGGATTCTGCCATGTTGCCTCTTCATGCAATAGTTGTCGCTTATTGTTGATATACCTCATCCTTGGCCAACTCTATTAGAGATGCAAGCATTCATGTGATGAACCCTCAACCCTTGGATCTATGGCCCATCTTTGATCACATTCATCTTCCCATCGCACATCGCTAATTGAAACTTCGCACCTTGAATCCTATTAGTGATGGGAGATATAGTGAAGAGATCAAATTAGGACATGTACACCTGCATGAAAATCAACAGTACAAAAGACATCGCAAATAAGATTTATTTAGATTAGTGAAAGAAACTTTAAATATAGAACTCCATCTCTCATCGCTACTTTGGAACTTAAGCTTTGGAATGGATCCGTGATGAGCTATAAAAACCATCATACCATCGCTCATCGCTAATTTTCCTCATATACTTTGCAAGTAATTAGCAATGAGAGATCTTCATAATGACATTGTGTATCGTGTATCGCTAATATAAAACT
>VDFB02030624.1:0-18779 GCA_007258455.2 Sequoia sempervirens
AAAATAATATTTGGTGTCAAGAATTTAAATTTAATGGATGGTAAGAAGGTAATTTAGAATGAAGGTTTGAACAAGGACCATCAGATATATGGCCTGCATTGAATGCACCATTAGATCTCTATTAGATCATTAATTAACTTATATTTTCTCAATACTTTTAGGGCTAAGATTGATAGATTTTTATGTGTTGAAAATCCTCGCCTAGCTATCATGATAGAGCTACAATTGTCAAGTAGGAGCTTAACACCTACTACAAGGTTTGACAATGTGATGCATGATATCAAACTCCCCCTATAGTTGTTGCAAAGAGAAAACTAGACTTTTACTGTGTTATTGATGTTTGAATGTGGAAATAGTTTTGGAACATTTTTTTTGGTTGTATTATGAAGGTTTCCACCTTGTTGTTAGGCACTAATTAAAAGTCAAACATGAAAGTTAAGAGGATTATCTCATCAAGGGTAAGAGTGTCATAAATGCTAGTATCAAGACTAAGATCATTTCATGTAGAATTCTAAAATTTCACTCTTACAAGATAGTAATCACGAATTGGATAGTCTCATATCCTATAAGAGGCTTTTCATGATAATTTAATGTCACTTAAAAATTCCATACCACACACATATAGAGGAGATAGTCCCAAAATACATATAGTATCACTAACATAACCTTGTCATTAAGTTAAAATATTGCCATGAATAACATATACAATTATCCTTGTTTGGTTTTATCGAGTGTGAAAAAAATATGGCATTAAAAAATTCTAGAATTTTTGGAACTAAAATAATCAAAGCTTTATGTGTGAAAAAAATATGGCATGGTGTCTTATCTCTGTGATAAGTATAGGATTGTATAGGTTAGCCTCTTGAAATTAGGGAGGCTTGTCCTTCCAAGAAATAAAAGCATGATAAACTTGGCAAGGACTTGGCTATGAATGAGTTATAGAAACCTACTAACTTACATTTAATGATGGTGTCAAATCAATCCATTGTGATTTGATGGTGTGAATTTTTTTTAGTAAATATGGATGATGTAATTTCTCTATGTACTTCTATCTATGTTAGGATATAGCCTCTAGGATGGCCTTTGTTGACTAGGGGTAGTTAATGGTAAGTATTACCAATATGTTATATATTTTTCTTTATGTTGGTTAGGTGGACAATAATATGATAAGCTTTATAAGTGGTACTATATGAAAAGGTTATATAATTAGAACTAAGATATTATACTACTATGGGTTTAATCTTTGTCTAATTATAACTTATGCATTTTTAAATAAACCTTGATTGAAATGAATGGACTTTGATTACTTATTATTTATATTGGTTTATGTATATGTTTATGGACAAATTTCAACTCACATGAATTCAATGTGTTTCTTATGTGTTGATAAGTTGTTTGTTAGGATTAATGTGTCTCACCTTTGCAAGTCTTAGAATTTGATTTACTAATTTATTAACTATTTCATGCCTAAGTTTATTTTCCTACTATGTCATGTCACTTTGTGGGACCTACTGGTTGAGGTGGCATCCTACATGGAAGTGACTAGGATGACATGCAAGGTAATTATGTGGAGATAGGTATCCCACTTGGTGGACCCAAATTTGAAGCTAAAATGGTGGCATATGTCATGTTATAAGAGTTCTTATGACTGATTATGATATATTTATTGATTAGCTTATTTAATGATAGATTATGACGATGTAAAAGTCCAGTATGAAAAATTAATGATAGGTTGGTCTTGTGTGATTTAGGCGCCTATGTGTGCAAGGGGTTTGTATACATGCAAGGTACATTGCATGTTCAAAGGGGTTGTGTATGTTAAGAAGGCATTGGAATTGAAGAAGACTATGATAGGTGGTTCCTAGCTATGACCCAATGCATTACATGCAAGGATATTACATGTATGTAGGCACTATACATGTCAAGGAGGGTTGTTTTAGCATTGGATGTATTTTCATCAAGTAAATTGTAAGTTATATATTGGATACTTGTGCCTTTATATGTAGAGGATGAAATTATTTACAAGAATCATTATGTTGTCGAATTGTTTTAAGAAATTGTCATTGATTGAAGAATCATGTTTACCAAATTAGATATGGAGATTGTATTGTAACCATATTCAATTGTTGATAATACAAAGGGTTGTGATTTTGAATTGTGGGTTTTTTCTCTCGAAAGATTTTCCCCCGTGTATATCTAGTGTTATGGTGTATTATTTTATTGCATGTTTATTTTGTCATATGTATTTTCATCTAATAAGTGTAATTGTTAAGGGTTTGTTTAAGAATTTTCTTGTAGTACATTTCCCCCACTTAGAATGGTGTAAGAAGTTGCTTCCACTTCTTGACTTCCTTTCATTGACCCTAGACCAATACAAAAAATTGAACAGATACCTTTGGTGTAATGTAACTAGATTAACTAGCTAGGGTTCTAAACCCTTCAAATAATATGTCTTAGATCAACAACTAGGGTTAAGTGAAGGACTCTACAAGGGCATAGGTAGAGGATATTTTTCTCTTAAACTAGCTTATTCCACTCATTATAAATTGGTCACTAGAATTATAAAACCTACATGGCCCAATTATCGATAATATTTTCATTGCTCTAGCTTGGAAGGAGCTGGTGAGTATGCTCTACCAAAATAAGAATATCATTGTATCATAGGGTTAGCTAACTTTCAACAATAACACGCAGGTGATAGATTTCAAAACCTGGGTCCAATTTTGAGTGGTGGCATAGAGTTATCCTCATAATGATGGATGAAAAAGCTGTGAAGACACTTCTAATATAGATGAAAGATCTTTAATCAATTAAATTAATAGATAAAAGATGTTTGATCATTTAAATTAATACTTGTAAAAAGGAAAATTATTAGTAATCAAAATATAGTTGTTACACTTATTTAACCATGAGAAAGGAGCAATGCCAATGAAAACTTGGTACATATTTGAATACCTATGAGATGGCTTGAGGTCTCCTTTACTACTAATAAATGTTTACTAAGGGTAAATCCACTCTAGCCATCAAAACCTTTAATATTTTCATTGATAAAATGTGGGATTCCAACAATAATATTTTTATATACATAGGATAGAACAAATCACAAATAACATGAACGTTATCATGATACATCTAGTAATACAAAACATAAAAAATGCAAGTATAGGCTATATGGACAAGTACTCTTAGATCTGCATCAATAGACTAAAGCTTATAGAAGCATGGATAATGTTAGTTAGATGTGAAACCATGTAGAAACTTCCTCAATTTTGAGCCATCCTTAATTGTCTTTGGAGATTGGAGACTGCTAACTCCCCACTTTGGCACCTTGCCATGCCCCAATATGATAGAAAGGAGAGGAATCAATAAATATTTTAAGAAACGAGAAACTCCTTCCAATATACTCATTAAATAATTTAAGAAATTATCCTCTATAACAAATCTGAGAGCTCTTCAAAGGGGTGAGTAACTTTCAAACGTGGCCATGGGCCCCACTGTAACTTCAAATGGAGATTTAGTCTATTTCCTTTTTGTCAATAACACATGACTAACCGTGACATCTGATGCTTGCAATTACTTCCCATTGACTAATTTTGTAGCTTTATTTTTAGTTTTTAGGGTAAATATCTATGACCATGAAACTTCAATTTACATTTTTTTTAGTCCCTTTCTTACCTAGCTCGAATGCTTAACAAAGTTAAATGTAGATTTAATTTCCATATATATATAATAAAATTCAATTATTATTGTAAATTGTGATATATTTATGAGTAAAAAGAAAAGTGAAAAGTGAAAATATAAATTCAATTATCATAACAAATTATGATTTATTTATGAATTAAAACTATGAAAAAGTAAAATAATCTTGTTGTGTGAACATTCACCATTTCATCTCACTTGAATTGATTTAAAAGTTTTTTTACATTCTTTATATTCATTTTGTCCCCAATTCATATCACTCAAATATTTTTTTATTGAAAGTAAAATAAATACACAAATGCAATAAATATTACTCATGAATAAAACTTGTATATGTCCACAATTTTTTTTTTTAAATGTTATAAAAATCATGAAAAACCAAGAAATTAAATGTAAATATTATTGCTTTAAACATTTCCCAACTTTAATCCACAGATGTCTCCACAGTTTTATTTAACTTCATAAAACAAAAACACAGTTTACACATACGGCCCCCAAAATTATCATTGGTCAAAACAACTTATAAAATGAAACACCTACTAAAACTGGTAATCACACCACTAAGAGTGCTCAGTTACAATTTTTATTCTGAAAATCACATTCATTACATATGTTACCGGCAAAAACCAAATGAACATAACAGATCAGAGTGTCAGCAGACAGAAAGTGGAAAGTCCCCTCTGATAAAGACATAAAAAACGAAGACCATATTCCAGTGGGGTAGAGACGTTTTAGAAGGTAAAGAAGAGAAAAGAGTGTGAGAGAGGAAATGAAGGCAAAGAGCGTGGAAGGAATCCACCAAATCCAGACCCTTGTTTCTATTTTCATTGCTAAAAAGGAATGCGTTGAGAAGCACAGATTGCATAGCATAATGGCATCTAATCCCAAAGTTTCCAACGTTCAATAACAGAAGTCTCCTCCTGTCTCTCATTCTCTTTAGCTAAACCACGAATTCATATAATAAATAGAAACAAGAAACATTGAAATTGTAATATGCATAGTGCAAGCAACAGTTATGGAAAAGTTACATACCAGCGCACCATTGTACTCCCATTTCTCTTGAATGTGCTATGCAATATATGTGTGCAAATAAAATCTTTTTTATCGGAATCCTGTTTGTTGCTGATGGATATAATATGGGCGGGAGAAAACGATTTAAAAAAATTAACTTTGTGCGGGATTACCTAATAGCGAACGGAAACGGGCGATCACAAACAGCGAACGGGACGGATTAAGGGGGCCCACGCCAGCCACCCAAGCGGTCAACGCTTAGAGTGTGCTGGTTAAGCCAGCCCCAACCAGCTGGCAAAGGCTATCCAGCCCCCAAAACAGCATGGGGGCATGGATGTATATGGCTCTGCATAGTCTGACGGCCAACCGTGTGCTGCAGGCGTCAGGGGTTTTTTTGTTTTACGTGTCTGACATTTATTTTTTTTAATAATTTTATATTTTTCTTTTTAGCTGTTTATTTTTAAATTAAATGTATGTAAGATTTGGTTTTTTTTTTCTTTAAATATAATATGATGTTTAAATATATTATAGATTATGTAATATTATATATTAAAATATAATATAATAAATATATATAATATTTTTATATAAATATAATTATATTAATATATATTGTAAAATTATATATTTAAAATATATTTATAAATAAACATTATATTTTTAAATATATAATTTTATAATATTAATTTTAGTTGAATAAATTTACAAAATATCAATTATATTTAATTTCCTAAAGCAATGGAAAGGTGTCTTGTTTTGTGTTTAGGGTAGTATGATTAGAGCATTAACCAAAGAAAACTTTTTTAACTGGTAAATATATAAAATTATATTTAGGTCTAATTTATTAGTATTAGTGATTATTGTTTTAACTGGTATTAGGAATAAATTTACTGACTTTTCACATATTATATTCACAACAAAGTTGTGTATATTATTATTATGTTAAAATGTTCATGACAAAATCTATTAAAAGTGTGTTTTTAATCTTGCTTTTATATTTCTTCCATAAATTAAATGGAACTTTGAGAATTCCACTCAATCCACTCTCTAACACTTATAATTTTTTAAAAAAATTATTTTTCTTCTTTATTTTTTTCTATTGTTTATATAGAATAGGGTAAAATCAAGGGCTTTAGGCAAATTCACCGCAGCAAAATTCACCATCAACAATTCACCGTGGGAAAATTCAATGCCATGAATTGTTGGTGGTGAATTTTCTATAAGGTGAATTTGTCATGGTGGTGAATTTTTCTTTGGTGAATTGTTGGCCGTGAATTGGTGGTGGTGAATTTTCCTAAAGTCAAAATCAAGGTGTAAAGCATGAATCAACACTATCAACTACCAACTACCTAAAACTCAAATAATGACGCTAATCCAACAATGAAGTACAAATGAACATAGAATTGTTGGCCATGAATTTTCCCCTTTATTTTTTTCTATTGTTTATATAGGTGAATTTTCCTAAAGCATGAATCAACACTATCAACTACCAACTACCTAAAACTCAGATAATGACACTAATCCAACAATGAAGTACAAATGAACATAGAATTGTTGGCTGTGAATTTTCCCCTTTATTTTTTTCTATTGTTTATATAGAATAGGGTAAAATCAAGGGCTTCACGCAAGGAAAATTCACCTTCAACAATTCACCATGGGAAAATTCACAGCCATGAATTGCTGGTGGTGACTTTTCCATAAGGTGAATTTGTCATGGTGGTGAATTTTTCCATGGTGAATTGTTGGGGGTGAATTTTCCAATGGTGAATTGCTGGCAGTGAATTTTCCTAAAGCCAAAATCAAGGTGTAAAGAATGAATAACACTATCAACTACCAACTACCTAAAACTCAAATAATGAAACTAATCCAACAATGAAGTACATAATAATAATTGATATTTTATATAAATATAATTATATTAATTAATATTATAAAATTATATATTTAAGATATATTTATAAATTTAGGTTTTTTTCTATATAATATAATATTTATATTATATATTATACTATAAATTATATTATATAGAAAAAAACCTAAATTTATAAATACAAATTTAAATATTACATTATATTATATTTTATATATATAAAATATAAAATAATGTAATATAATTTTTATTTTAGGTGTTTTCTATATAATATAATATTTTTTATTTTTATTATTACATTATATTTTTAATATATAATATATATTTATATTAATAAATTTGGGTTTTTTTCTATTATATATTATATTATAAATTATATTATATAGAAAAAAACCTAAATTTATAAATACAAATATAAATATTACACTATATTATATTTTTTATATATAATATAAAATAATGTAATATAATTTATAGTTTAGGTGTTAATCTATATAATATAATATTTTTTATTTTTATTACATTATATTTTTCATATATAATATTACATAATCTATAATATATTTAAACATTATATTATACTTAAAGAAAAAAAAAAACAAATCTTTAAATAAACAGCTAAAAAGAGAAATACAATATTATATATTTAAAAATATAATGTTTATTTAAAAATATATTTTAAATATATAATTTTACAATATATATTAATATAATTATATATTATATATATATATATATTTTTTGTATTAAATATAAGGAAATCACAACATTTACATAGAGAGTCAGATCACGACCAGTTCAGCCACAAAAAGGGGCAAAAAACAGTCGCAGCAAAATTACAAATTCGTTACAAACGCCAAAAAGAGGCACATCAAATTATCAACCAAAAGCAGGGCTAGTAGAGGACGTCTTCAACTTTATCTATCCATGCAGTCCAGCCTTTATCTCCTTCCATCCAGACAGTATGCTTCATCTCTTGGATCTGAGCGAGCATGAGCGTAGTATCCTTGCCAAAACCTTTGTTATTCTTCACCTCTTGGGTTAAGAGCTTGCAGGTATTATCAAAAAGCTGCCGGTTTTTGAGGGTGTCTCTCCAGGCAAACCCCCCCTTCATCTCGTAAATAAAGAAGGTGGCATACCCATCCTTGAGGAAACGCATGAGTTTCTTTCTTTCAATGATCATGGTGGTTCGAACCTGCAAAAAAATTTTGAAATAGATGAGTTTCCTAGAAGACTCAGTAAGATCACGGATATTGTTCTGATATCTTTCTTCATTTCTGCATTTCCAGATATGCCAGAGAATATTAGAGGAGAGGATCTTCCAGAAAAGATTAGAGTCATTTTTTAAGCCATCTATGTGCCCAGTAACAATGTCCATCACAGTGAAAAGCATGGGATAAGTAATGCCAAACATGAGCCATATCTCCTTAGCAAAAATACAGTCAAAAAGAATATGTCTCGCAGTCTCAGGCAGTCTACAGAAATTGCAATAATCATACTCAGTATTCCCTCTCCTGACAGGGAGTCTGTCCAGAAGAAGGAGCCAGATAAAGCATTTAATCTTAGGCTCGGTGGGGCCTTTCCACAGGCGGTCAAAGTGATTCTTCCAAACCCGGGAGTCCAGAGTTGAATACCAAACAGTATTAACGTGGTTTATGATAGCTTCTGAATGCCCAAGAACATTGTAGATGTGCTTGGCCTTAATCTTGGAAAACAAGGTGCCATCGGGCCATTTACACCCCAGAAATCTATGGGAGTCCACCTGACAGGAGGAAGGGAGGTCTTTGGTAGCTTTGAAAATCAGATTATAGGTCTTCTTTTGGGACGTGGGGAGGTCAAACTTATTTCTAAGAACCTCCCAGCTGATTAAAACATCATTCTCAAAGAGATCAGCTAACTGGGAAATGCCTTTGCTCGACCAGTGCCTAGCAGAGCAGCCTTGGGAGAGAGCAAGGGGCTTGCCAGAGGAATATAAATTCCACCAAATGGATCTTTCACCGTGAAGATGGCAGTCATCATGGAAGGCCCTATTAGAAACATGTATTTTGACTTGGTCCCAAGCTTTCCATATGGATCTAAAAACAGCCGAGCCTTGAACAAGAACAGGAAAGTTACCCATAATAAGGTCTATAATCGGAAGATTCTTCCAAGATTTCGCAGACTTAGGGAAGCCTCTTTCAATGTTGCTCCTAATCAGAACCTTCCAAGGATCATTGCCATCAAGGGAGTGAAAGATCCACTTGGCGGCAAGGGCAACCCCTTGGAGCTTGAGGTCTTTCAAACCAAGCCCCCCGTGCAGTTTATTTATATGACACCAGTCCCACTTAACAGCATGCATCTTCCTTTTTCCTCTGCCATCCGACCAAAGAAAACCTCTAACCGCCTTCTGAATCTCAAGGATTTGGTAGTTACTGAACATCCAGGCTGAAGAGTAGTAAATGTTATAGGATGAAAGAATTTTCTGACAGACCTGGATTCTGCCGGCCAAGGAAAGGGTTCTATTATGCCATTTATTCAGCTTTTTGAAGATCTTATCTTTAATCCACATCCACATGTCCCTAAGGGAGGGGTCAATGGAGAAGGGGATGCCAAGGTAGCGCACAATCTTGTGCGGACCACCCCACTGAAAGTCATAATTTTTGAACCAATCGGGGGGGACCACATCCCACCCAAGACAGATAGATTTGGAGTGCGAGAGCCTTGCTCCGGAGATCTTAGAGAACAGGTTAAGCTTGGAGGTCAGGGCCTCAAAATTCTCAGGGTTAGCATCAAAAAATATAGCAGTATCATCGGCAAACTGACAATTTAAAAGATCCTCATTATTGGGAAGAGTAATACCTTTGACAGCAGGGGAGAGGGAGTTGTCTCTTAGGATGTAAAAGAGGGCTTCAGAAGCAATCACGAAAAGAGCCGGAGCAAGGGGGCAGCCTTGTCTGATCGATCTCCCCAGGGGGAAGGAGGCAGAGAGCGAGCCGTTAATATCAATCTGGGCTGAAGCGTCTTGGAGCAGAGTCTTAACAGAATTACAAAACATTTGAGGAAAGCCGAAGGCCTCAAGCATCATGGTGATGAAGTTCCATTCCACCCTGTCGTAGGCTTTTTCAAAGTCAAGAAGGAACATGGCAGAGTTTTGTTGCGAATGTTTGGACCAGTTCATGGCTTCCCAACTAGTTATTAGGTTTATATATTATTTTTAATATATAATATTATATAATCTATAATATATTTAAACTTAAAGAAAAAAAAAACAAATTTTACACACATTTAGGCTAACTTAAAAATAAACAGCTAAAAAGGAAAATATAAAATCATTAAAAAAGTAAATGTGAGACACGTAAAACGAAAAAAAAACAACTGACGCCTGCAGCACACGGTTGGTTTGTACAACCGTTAGATTATGCAGAGCCATATGCATCCATGCCCCCATGCCGTTTTGGGGGCTGGATAGCCTTTGCCCAACCAGCTTTCCTTCTTTTATTTGTAGTCAAAACAGTTTTAACATACTACCTTTAGATCATGGTACAGACTACGGATTTTTTTCTGACCTATTCAACACAACGAGCTCCATATGGATAGTTATCAATTTTTTTACGTAATATGGATGTCTTGCTTTAGCTTTTGTGTCTAGATTTGTTTAAAACATTTGAAATACTTAAAATTATTTTCAAGCTGTATAGCTGTTTTGAATTTAAAACATTTGTTATATGAACATGTATACTTAAAATACATAAAAAAAATTGAAAATAGATCTATAGAATCTACAATTATTTTCAAGTCTAATAGTTAAAATTAAGATTTTGGGATTATATGATAATTCTAAATAACTATAACAGAATAAATAGAAAGCAAAGACAATAAACATAATTTTATATGTGACAAAGATTCTTCAATAAAAAAGAAACTTTACATAATAAACTTCTTCACCATTGTTACATATCCATTTATTAATCATAAATATTCAGAGTTGGATCACTGAGTGTGATCCCAAAAGTCAACACAAAAACATACACCATTGAATCCAAAAACTTTCAACAATTTCATGAACTCTGAAAAACTCATTCCAACAATTACAAATACATTTAAACAAAAATTAAAAAACTAAATAATATAATATATCAATATTGTTCACAAGAAAGAGGGAAGTAACAGCAACCGCTGGTCTTTCGAATAATACACAGTAAAATAAAAAAAGAAATCCAGTTATTTGGAGGAAACCTTTTTCAGATGAGAAAAAGTTGACCTAATAACGCCTATCGGCCAAATATTCATACGGACTTAACATTTTTACTGGTTTTTCAAAAGGCGTTTGCAGAAATCCGCTGTTTCGTTGGAGTGAGGAAACGGTGTATCCGCAGGAGGCAGAGGAACGCCTAAGAAATTACACAGAGGAGGCCATCCTTCCTTTACATTGAATACAAGTAATTTATGAGCAGGCACATAATTCTTTACACCTTCCACATGCGCCTCGTAAAAATTCATGGCGTATTCTCTGTCTTCAAACCTCTCGGGAAACAATCCCTCCCCTATTGTCAAAGTAATGAGGGCTAGTTCTGATGCAGTAAAAACACTTGGTTCCTTGTAAAGGCGGTAAATAGTATCTTTCATACTCTCATACCATCTTTCCTTGTCACGTACAGTAAGGATTATCTTTGCCTCGGGACACATTTCCATCAATTTGCGATACACTGTTACAGATGGGAAATCTGCCGTTGAAGTGTACCCGTCGAATACGCTCTTCCAATCTTCCGACTTCCCTGTCAACAGTAGAGCAAAATTTGCAACTTTATGTCGTAGAATTAAGGACTGAATATTCACTGTAATTTGTGATCGGCTTACCAGACAAAATATCGAGCCATAGATCTGTCTGCTTGTTCTTTCTCGCTTCACTAAAATGGTAGCAGGGAAACCCTAAGATGTTGAGCGCATCTTTCAATGAGTATGTTCCAGTTCGGGAAAAGCCTGCCCCTATCACCTTCAGATTCAGATTCACTTTCTCCCCTGCACATTCTGTCAATCAAATCATGCAAATAAGCTTAAAACCAAATGTTGAATCTTTATGTAAAAGACTATCGTACCATTAATCTTCTCCATCTCCATGAAAGCTTCAATGAGAAAACAGACTAAACGTGGAATGTTAGCTTTTGCTAACAGATCGTTGCAAGGTTATATAATAGTTGATAAAAGATCATCTAACATAGGATTGGGGCATACTTGGAATGCCTATTTTATTTTTCCACGTTTAAAATGTTCAGTGGAGTAGAACACGTTGTCCGCCATGTCCTTGGCCCAAATTCCGATAAAGGATCCAAAGTTCAACCACCTCTACTTTATATCAGTGATGATTTTATAAATTTATTTTTTATTTATCATGATTCGATAATCTTTAACGTTTATGAAAAAAACAAAATTTATTTATTTATCATGGTTTCATATTCTTTAATTTTTATTTTAATATTTATTATAATTTTGATACTTTCTATTTTAATATTCCTAGTGGTTTGATAATTTTATTTTAATATTTATTATGGACTTGACAAATTCTATTTTAATATTTATCATGATTTGACAATTTTATTTTAATATTTATTATAATGATAGTATTTACTTTAATATTTATCATAATTTGATGAGCTTTATTTTGTTAATTATGATCTCAAAATTTTATAATATTTAATAAACTACCTCTTCCATGGACAGGAGGTGCAATGATTACACATAGAAAGTTATATGTTAAGCTAACACATTAAAGAGTAAGTACTATTTTGAACTGTATATGTATGAAAGTAGGAAAATAGTGTAATTTTTCTATGAAATCCTCTAAAACCATGTGAAATTAAATTTTATGAGGGAAGACAAGTCCTTGATATTTTCTCAAGGCCACAAATCACTATCCTCTAGACTACACAAATTGAAATAAAAATATATAAATTCATGAAATATAGTTAAAATAATATCCTAAGATGACATCCCCTCTCATACTTGACTCTCTTACTATCTTTCTCCTTCTTCAACCTACAATGTCACACTTCTAAGAAAAGTACTGTAAACTAATAGCAAGAGTTTTGTTAGTATCTTTTGGATAAGCACTCGAAGACCACATGTTAGATAAAATTTGTACTTGAGGTTAAGAAGAGAAAATCTTTAGATTTTTAGTGCAGTCTTCAATTGCTTAATTTTATCATCTACTAAGACAAAGATGAATACAAATAAAATAAATAAATAAAAAACTTAAAGCCTTGAGAGTGCTTAGAAGTAGAGTACCAAAGAGATGGGCACCCAATATTGAACAAGAATATCTTGAAATTAAGAAAACAAGATAAAACATAAGAGAAAAATATCAAATACAAGATGGTCACAACCACTCATAATCTTTTGAAACTATGATTTAACAATATTTTCTTCTATTCTAACGAACTCACCTTTCTTTATTTATCATTGCATTCTCTTATAATTATGGGAGGATGAAGCCATACACTTAGTGATTTATTAAGGAGAGGTTAATTCTATAAAATTGGAATTATTTTTTATTGTCTTTTTAAACAATTTAAGTTTATTAAAGCAAAAATAAGATTATAGAGATAAAATAAAATGATCCGTGTATTAATTTTTGAGGGGACTTGAGAGGATTCATTTTGTATTAGAAATAATGTAAATTCTTCCCAAAATAAGATCATATGTATTTTGTATGTGAACATGACCATCAATTTTAAATACTTACCAATAATTCAATAAAATAAAAGCTGTACTATACAGAAAAAAGTGTGATCGAAATATATAATTGAATTTTCTTATAGTATCACCTCAAACTATTAAAAAATTCTTAATTGGAATTAAAATAAAGAATAAGAATAATAATTAAATTTATAGGATTGGCGCATAGTAAGTTGGAATGGCTTATATTAAATATTTTTATTTTTCCACGTTTGAAATGTTGGGGGGAGTAAACCAGGTTGTCGGCCATTTTCTAGGCCCAATTTCCGATAATGAATAAGCCAAAGTTCAACCACGTCTACTTTATATCAATGGCGATTTTAGAGATTTATTTTTTATTTATCATGATTTGATAATCTCTAATGTTTATGATATAAATTTATTTTTATTATTTATCGTGATTTGATAATCTTTGATGATTTATTTATTTATTGTGGTTTGATAATCTTTAATGTTTATTTTAATTTTTATTATGATTTTGGACAATTTCTATTTTAATATTTAACATGATTTGACAATTTTATTTTAATATCTATTATAAAAAGATAATATTTACTTTAATATTCACCATAATTTGATGAGTTCTATTTTGTTACTCATTATGATCTTAAAGTCTTATAATATTTATTAAATTAGCATTTGCATCAAAAGGAGGTGCAAAGATTACAATCATAGAAAATATTATATGTTAAGCTAACACGTTAAAGAGTACTATTTTGACCTCTATATGCATGAAAGTAGGCAAATACTGTTTTTTATATGAAAACCCCTAAAACCATGTGAAATCAATTGTTATGAGAGGGAAGAAAAGTCCTCATATATTCTCAAGGTCACAAATCACTATCCTCTAGACTACACAAATTGAAATAAAAATATATAAATCCATGAAATATAGTTAAAACAATATTCTAAGATGACATCCCCTCAGACATACTTGCCTCTCTTAGTATATTTTCCCTTCTTCAATCTATGATTTCTTATTTCTAAGATAAGTACAAGTAAATAGTAAGAATTTTGTTAATATCTTTTGGATAAGCATTGGAAGACTATGCGTTAGAATTTGTACTTCAAGTTAAGAAGAGAAAATCTTCAAATTTTTATTGTAGTCTTTAGTTGCTTAATTTTATCATCTACGAAGACATAATATTATTCTTTAGATTAATAAAAATAAAAATAAATTAAATAATACCTTAAATTCAAGAGTCCTTAGAAGTAGAGTGTTGGAGTAGTTAGGACATCACTTGATAATTAATTAATTATTAGGTCCCTTATTACTTTATTCACTTAAGCTAAACTTAGGATTGCTTTTTAATTAGATTGGGGTAAATAAAGGTCAAGTTGTCTCGTTGCATGAGATTAAGGCACTTGTCACAATCTAATAAAAAAATTATTTAGGGTTTGCTTTTTCTTTTTATAAGGATTCTCATTCATTGTATCATCAATTCATATTCATTATTCAATACAAAAAGCATATTAGATGCTTGTGTGGATCAATTTGTTCTTTCTTGGTTGTATAGAAAATTAGTTTCTTTGATCTCTCCTTTGTGATAGGCATTTTGGTTGCATGTGATTTCTAGGAGTTGTGGGGTTCACTATCAACTCCAACATAGAGTACTAAAGATATGGACACCCAATTTTGAACAAGAATACCTTGAAATTAAGAAAAGAAAGTTTTAAGACATAAAAGAAAAAGTTTAAATACGAGGTGACCACAAGTACTCATAATTTTTTGAAAATTCCAATTAACAACATTTTCTTTTAAGTCTAATCAACTTGCATTATTTTATTTTACCATGGCCTTCTCTTATAATTGTGGGAGGATGGAGGCCATACACTTAGTGATTTATTAAGTGGGGGTTAATTTTATAAAATTTGAATTCTTGTTTATTGTCTTTTAAACAATTTAAGTTTGTTGAAGCAAAAAGAATATTAAAGAGAAAAAATACAATGGCCCATGTATTAATTTTTGAAGGGAATTGAGAGGATTCATTTTGCATTAAAGATAATATAAATTCTTTCTAAAGTAAGATCATGTGTGTATGTGAAAGATGACCATCAATTTTAAATGCTTAGCAATAATACAATAAAATAAAAATTAGACTATATAGAAAGAAAAGAGTTATCACAATATACAATTGAGTTTCCTTTATAGTATCACCTCAAACTATTAACAAATTCTTCATTAAAATAAAAATAAATAATACATAACGAATTAATATTTAAATCTATAATTTCAATTATCGTAATTCCTAGTATTATAAACTAAATTACAAATATACAAAGTTATTACGTATAAATTTATAGTATTTTATATCTACTTACCACAAAGCTATCCACAAATTAAGATCTAAAGATTCCACTCTTATACTAATCTCATTATAGAATTGTTAAAACTTTAAATAAACACAATGTGGCTTTCCACATACAACAAACTTTCATTACAATGTAATCTTACCTAGCCATGTAAAATGGTAAACTTTCTCTAGTAAAATTGAACTTTGTAAATAAGTTAGCAACTTGGTGCATGTTAGAAAAGATGTTGATTTGAAATATGCATAAATCTAAGATAAATCTTAAATAATATTTATTTTTTTTATAAAAAAAAAAATCTAGAAGTTTATTAATTAAACTTATCTTAAATTTCTCCTGTTTTGATTTATAATTTTGTACAAATTTTAAAGTTGAAATTTCATTAAATATATATAGATATAGTTATTCATATAAATAATTATATATCTTGTCTTTTTATGTATAATAGTTTCATGTCTTAATTATTTGCTTTGTCTTATATCTCTCAATTCTTCTTGCTATTTATTTACTTTTTTAAATATCTTAATTGCATCTTTTCTTCCTTTTCAATTATTTAGCAGCTTGATTTATCCATTTTCATTTTTGATGTGTCTCCTCGTATAGTGTGCCTTCCTCCTCCCTCTTCTTAAACCAATCTAGGTTAGCGACTCATCATTTTGTATCTCCTTCAGCGCTCTATCTTGATGATGGATCATAGAATGTGATCTAAAACATTGATGAATAACTTGCACACGATCAAATCCAAAAGTAACATAAGTACATTTAATATGGATTGTGGAAATCTCATATCATTAACTAATTACCACCTCAATCACTTCTTTTTTTGAAATTGTGTCGGTTTTAAGATGAAGACCACCATGGTGAGGGAGCATACTACATGTTGGAATATTGCATTAATTTCTTCCAATTTGCATGATGAGAAAATTGTGAGAAAACTATAGTTTTGCATGAGGATATGATACTTATAAATGCACAATTATTTTTAGCATATCTAGTCTAATTTGTATTGAGCAGAAGATAAAACCTCTATATTGACCTGTAAGATGTAATTTGTTCAAATTTTCAAGTTGAACAAATTTTTTTTGTTTGTATGTTAGATTTTTTTTTAATTGTTTGATTTAGATTCTACAAAGTGGTATTAGAGCAGCAAGATCTAGGGCTATTAGAGTAGGTTTAAAATAAATCTACTAGTCATCATAGGAAGATATGAAAGCAATCACATTCCACAATGTTTGACACTGCAACTGAGTACTTATTATAATTTTTATGCAGCATGTGGTCTGGTGCTATGTAATTATTTTGGGAAATGCAAAAAATTAGAATCTTGTCCCAAAACACCAATATAATGACTACTTAACATAATATGATTCTTCACTATTACAAAAACTTAACCAATTTATAAAAAGATACATAAAAATAACTCTATATATCACATAAATCACACAAAAGATATACATAAATACTTTCAGATATAAATATAAATTTATTAAAAAAAAAATAACATCCATTTCAATTATTGAGAAAAAATCATTATTAAAGGTTATACAACATTATTAAGGCTATGTAATAGTTGAGAAAAAATCATCTACCATAGGATTGGGGCATAAGGACTTGAAATGGCTATATTATAGTTTTATTTTTCCACGTTTGAAATATTGGTGGAGTAAAATAGGTTGTCGGCCACCGTCTTGGCCCAAATCCTGACAAAGGACGAATAGGTAAAAGTTGTTCAATGATGATTTTTAAATTTATTTATTTATTTATGTATTTATCATGTTAAATGATATGAATTTTTAAAAATATTTTAATATTTATTATCATTTGATAATTTGAATATATATTATGATTTGACAATTTTTGTTTTGATTTTCATTATGACTTGATAATTCTATTTTAATATTTATTATGCTTTTAATAATTTTTATTTTGATATTCATCATGATTTGACAATTTTATTGTATTATTTATTATAATGTGAGAGTATTTATGTTATATGAGAATAATTTTGACTTACACAATTTATATAAGTTATTATTACACTTGAATTTATAAACAATATTATATCCATGTAAACATTTATAATATCTCTTAATATAATATTAGAAATTTTTATTTAATATTTATTATGATTTGACAATTTTTGTTTTGATTTTCATTATGATTTGATAATATTATTTAAATATTTATTATGATTTTGACAATTTGATTGTAATATTTATTATAATGTGACAATATTTACTTTAATATTTATCATAATTTGATGAGCTCTATTTCATTACTCATTGTGATTTCACAATCTAATAATATTTATTAAAATATATAACAACTTCAACTTTCATATTTATTAGCATTTTGTGGCCTTTACAACTTCAAGAATATGGAGATGCTATTATATAGTAAATAAACAGAGAATATTTATTATGTAGATGCTATTATTCCAAAAGAGATTGGAATGGTTCCAAAAGAAAGTGAACTGATATAATAGCATCTACAAATGCCTGATTACAGTTCGGGTTAAGCTCTGGTGACGAACTTATGCCTTGATGACTGATGAAGAACTTTTGCCATGTTCTACTCAAGTTTGACCACAAAAACATTTATGCGCAAGTGAAACTGTGCATGGAATCACTTAATTTGTTCTTAGAAAATTGCAACAATTGCACACACAACTCCTATATCCATCCAAAAGATATGGTCGAACACATATATATATCCACTTATAGATATTTCATTGCCACAAGTCAACTTCCACAAAACTTAACAAAATTGGTAATTAGTTGACCCATATAATGGATAAATTCTATGTGAACCTGAGTAGGTCAGCCAAACAATAGTTGGGACCAATAATCGAACACCCAAAAGGATAATAACAACAATAATTAACCTTTATACATCCAGTATACAATATTTCATTGAGTCGGCTTGACATAGTAAATAAACAGAGAATGTCCAACCAAACCTATAGCCACAAGAATACTTTCAATAATTGTATGCTCTCTCTGTGCCAAGGAAACACATTCAACATTCCACAACCAAGAAAAGTGATTCAGTGAGACTTCACAACTGAATATCCTGTTTAGCTGATAATACTGTCAATAACATACAGATTTCATTTCTTCTTTTGGTACGACTGAATACAAAATTGTGGACCTCAGAGATAACTATGGTTGCCATCAAT
>VDFB02030625.1:0-17848 GCA_007258455.2 Sequoia sempervirens
GAAAGTGCTAAAGTATAGAGAGTTGATTGACTAGGGATGGTGAAATGATTGAAGTGCAGAAAATTTGGCCTTTCCGAAACCCAATCAACTAAGGAGGGGGGGGGACTTTGTAGAGTAGGGGTAGCTAATGCGCCCTATCTATTATTTTAGTTCACCCGACTCTATTTCCTTTTGCATGATATGATCTACCTCATTGCAAATGAGCAAGTTGTCAACTAGATCTTATTCAATATAGAAGCATCATGGCTATTTACAGATGCCCACTAACCAACGCTAGTAAAACCCTATCAATGCGGCACATTCTGCAACCTTCTTTCTATCTCATAAGTTTTGAGCCGGTACACTTCTATAGTAGGCTCAGTTACCCACAACGCCCTATCCCCTATAGTGGGACTCATTGTTAAAGGCATGGGTGGATTCCTATACTAATAATGCTTGGAGCAGCTTCCCAAAAGGATCTATTCCAAATTGTAGTGGGTGCCCCATCCTTGTTGGAATATTCCCTCTCTCCCCTCTCAATAGCTATACTTTGAATCCATTGCATGGTGGTGGGTTCCTTTCTAGAGTTTCTGATATATTGATCACCCACTATTCGTCACTGTACGGGGGATAAATTGATGGGATAGGGTGGGTGGACATAAAGAAGGGGTCCAATATATAATTGGTGGGCCCCCATTATAGAGAGCGAGGGAGGAGGTCCTTACTCTTCCTACAGGTATGGGAAGGTCACTCATCTCATAAAGAGGGGTGAATGGAATAGATGTCCTTACGTGAGCAAGTAAGATGAAAACTATGGTTTCGTCACAGGGTGCCCCCGAAACAATTAAGGCCCCCCCACCCACATTATAGTTAGTTAGTTAGTTAGTTGGTTAGTTAGTTATAGTAGGGGCTTCGGCTAACCCCGATTTAAACACGGGTCATTTTTTCACCCCATCCATGTGTGAGTTAGATCTTGCCCGATTTAGTTATTCAGAGGGGCTTCACTACATTTATCCAAAATCTTCAATCTCAGTGAAAAATTGCCCTATCCTTTTGAATTTTCACTAAAATTTTGCCACATAAAATAGCTTGAATGCTTTGAGGGTGGGAATTGGCACATTATGAAGCAACGGCCATCCTCCTAGGCCCCAACCTACATGCATGCATGGTGAGTTCTACTATTTGTGAGGTAGGAAACTAGCCATTTGTAGGGGTGGGTGGTAGAAGTGAAGAAGGGTGATAAGGTGATAGTGGTCACCACCGTTTTCAAGCTGAGGTTGCGTACTAATTCCTCGGAGTGAGAAGTAAAGTCTAGGATGGCGTGCTTAGTTCCCTAGTAAACATTAGGTTAGGAACCTATGGGGGAGAGGAAAGGAACCCATGTAATAGGGGGAGGCCAGAGCACAACCAAGAATGAATTCAGCGCAAAAAAAAGACTGGAAAGGTATTGGATTAGTCTATTCAATAGAGAAAACTTCACTTCAATATAAGGTGGGTACAGGCACTGAGCTTCCCCCCAAACCTAGGGTGGCCTCCTCCTCCTCCTCGGTTGTCTTCCACACCTGGGACTGCTTCCTTACCATCAATATCGGTTCTACTCTTCATCAAGGAGTTAGATATGAAGAAGTCAAACCGTACCCCTTATTTCAACTCATCTCATTGATATTTTCCACTCGAGTGGGAGGGAGATATAGCTATGGATTTTAGTGCTATCTAGGGTAAATAACTATGGAGGTGGGTGGAATAGACCAATAGTAGGTAGGTAGGTAGGTAGCTGCCTGTGACGAGACCCACCCAGGGTGCGGGCGAGACGTTTGATCCAAGGTTGGTTGGGAGAGAGAAGTTCTATTCTATAGTAGTGACCAATTCACTAGTGAAGTGACCGTATAGACTAATTATCTCAGTGGTTCAACGAGCCATTGACTATAGTTTGAGGCTTCATATGGGCCCTATCCTTCGTATAGTGGGATGAGGTGCGGGAATATGAACTTTGAAACATGTGTTTTCTAGCGGAGGGCCGGTATTGAATAAGCTAGCTAGAATGGGGAAAGACCTAAGATCATTTAGGGGGGAACCAAACTCCTGCCCGTTGTCTAAAGAAGGGGGGGACCTACCTCCCTAATGACCAAGCATGGGTGCTCGATAAATTTCCATCATTTGAACTATTATCCCTACTGTAACTACTAACTATAATTCCCCCCCACCCTGCATGTAGGGGGAAGCATCCATTATATATGTAATACAATCAGTAACCCAGTTAGAGAAGGTAGGCCTCTAATGAGGGAGGGCACCAACCCACCTTCTAAAGCCCTACTATCTATAGGTGGTAGGGGCCTAAGGGGTAGGGGCAGGTAGAGAAATGGGGGGTGTGGATAGGTCAGTGAAGTATGTGGGTGCTGCTAATCTAATTTCATATAGCTAGAATCTCGATCTCGAAGGGTTGGTCTCTGTCCCTAACATATTCTTTTCCACTGAGTTGAGCCTATGATCACCTAGCGATCAAGTAATATTAGAAAAAAGTCATACAGAACATAACAAGGCCAGGACTACATCTTCTTTGCTAATGAAGATAGAGGCACTATAGTGTTCTTATTTGTGGAATAATACGATGGTGGAAAATAGATTCCCTAAATGAACCACTATTAGGTTCTTATCCCAACCAACCATGCATGGTGCATGGGGGGCCTTTCTGGTTGTGGGCCTACTCATGTTTTTCCCCCTTCCCTTGATTGGAGCATTAAGGTACTCTGTTGCAGAGAAGAGATCTCATGTCCACTATAGAGGATAGGACGTCGAAGGGGGTCTGGTTTAATGCCATATCGGTGAAGGGCCCCATTGAATGCTATCTCCTCCCACTCACCCCTACAATTATGCACTCAACATATTTACAAGGGGTTGAAGCCGCACTCGACCACTATTAAAAGAAAGGTGGGGGAGGGTGAGAGGTTTACCCTGACCTCGGTTGAGGCCCCATTCATCTCACAGGTATATTGAGTGCATAAATGCGTTCTCATTATGTAAGTAATATGATGCAATGTGATGTGATCATGGACAGTAATTCTTAGGGCCTTACTGGCCACCAATATAGAATAGAAGAAGTAGTCCACTGGTGCACCCCACTACTAAGTAATAAGCCATTGGTTCAATGTTGTTAGGCTAGGCTACTGCGTAGATCGGTGGAAAGAGAAGGGCCGCCTTGACTTGATCTCCCAATTGACTGACCCCCTAAGGCAATCCCATTATAGAGTAGGGGTTGAATTCCCCTCTATCTACCAAATAATGTGGCACCTGCTTGGCCCTTGACTGCTCCACCTAAATAGAGTAGGCTATTGAATGAATACCTTGATCCCGGAGAAGAATATTTGATAACCAGCCCTACTCTAAACTAAACTATAGTCAGGGGGTGGGGGGCCACCTTTCTTGTTCATATATCCAGCCCTACTCTATAATGGGGGCCCTGGTAGAATGAGAAGACACTGGCTTTGGTGGCTACTACACTACACTACACATGGGTGCGCTCTCGTCTCGTATCCTTGCCAGTATAGAGAAAAGGAGATAGGCTTCGCTCCGGATATGACTAAAGCAAGGTGGCCCCAAGTTGCCTATAGATAGTAGGGGCTTCAGTAATCTCATTCCTTGGCCGTAGGGCTATGGGCCCTACTATCTATAGGCCCCCCACTCCCCCCTTTCTATAGCCCTACTATCTATAGGGCAGTCTATAGGGCTCCGTGGAATGTATCTATCCCTTGGTAATCTCTATTTGAGGAGTCCTCCCTACTATCTAGCTACGCCCTTATATACACAAGGGCCCCAAGAGTCCCTTATATACATAGCGGCCTCAGGTTCGGAGTCCCTTATGTACATAGGGGCCTCATCCTCAGGTTCACTTGATGTTGCATAGACTTGGGTATTTACCATAGAAGAAGATGAAATATCTAAGGGTGCTCCATCATAGCCATTAGATGAAATTGATAACAAAGAGAGAAGCAAATGGATTGATGATCTCTTGGAAAAAAGTTATTATTGCCAGTTTGATTAAGAATTTCAACATTAATGCTTGTTGAAAATAATGTCAGCTCATTATCCTCGATAAAACCTCCAGAGCATTATTTGGTGGTAGTTGTTCATCCTATAGTTGTCCCACAAAATTTGATGCCACAGACCTTAAAAAATTATGGTCTAGTTCATTATAGCCACTGGCAGCAAGATTCATCAAAATTCTTCCTATTTTCGCTTCGACCTTGAGAGAGACAAAGTATAAATTTAATACATGAGTAGAAGACTTGTGTACCATAGCGTCTTTTGATCATCTCTTCAGGCAAGAATTCCAAAGGTTTTTTATGTCATTGTTTGTTCATCCTAGCAGTAGCTTCACTATTTTAGAGATCTATATTAATAGTTTTCTAGAATGTTTACACAAAATTAACTGAGGATTTTAGACTACCTAAACAAAACAATTTTTTAGGATGCTACCATACTTAATTGGGGATTTTTATTCTAATGTTTAATAATTATAGGAGGGACTAAGTAATTACTTGTTCCCAAGGTTGTCATGGTAGAATAATATTTTTTCTTCTTCAAAAGAGGAAAAATTTTCTCGTTTTATCTTGGGTTGCAAATAGTTCATCCAGCGTAGCCTGCAACTCTTCCCACATCTTAGCAAGCCTGCATCATTATATAAAGCAATAAGTTTGTTTCATGTTTTATAGATAAAGACCTATACATGATAAATTTATTTTATATAGAGAGAGAGATATGCAAAATATACTTAGATATAAACATTTACATTATATTTGAATATACAGTGCCTCTAAAATTATATTTAGAGACCTAATTTATAGTCTTAATCTAGTTTATAAATTTTATTTTTTTTAAATTAATATTAATAATAATTTTCATTTTTCTATTAATAATTATATATTTTTCTAAATCATATAATTATCCATAGAATGTAATATAAAGAATAATAAAATGTTTTAAAATCTAGTCTCATGTCTTTATATATTTAGGTTTTGTTAATTTTTTGTAATTAAATAATTATCCAATAGGCTATTTGTTTGAATTTTATGTTAGGATTTTCATTAGCCTAGCCGTGAATTGGATTTTTTGGCACTAGAGATGTTCCAATCGGTGGTGACTTGACTGGGCTTTTTTGTGGCAACATGGAGCTTGGTAATTATGTGGGTTGGAAGTGGTGGACTTGGTGTCCTCGATATGTGGAAGCTGAATGGTAAGTGTTTGCTTGCATGAGGGTTAATGCATTTTGTCGTTGTGGTATGATGGAGGCAGACGAAGTAAATGCAATATTGAATGTTGCAGTGTGGGAAAGTATACTTTGATTAAGTTGCATTGTCAAAATAGCCATTGTGGTGTTGGTTTCATAGCAGACTTGTAAAAATCGTTGCATTCGGCTCCATGGCTGGTTTGATAGTAGACTATTCCAAAACTCAACGGCTTCTGAACCATTTTATGCCAGATTGAAAACTGTTGTTCTTTGAAATCTATAAGTCATTTTACATGGGTATTTTGCATAGATGATTAATTTATTGTTCATGTCTTCTTGTTATATGTTTGTATCTTTGGCATTATACCCATTTTGGAGATTTGAAAGAGATTATCACTATGTATGGATGGAGAAATTGCAGCTAAATCTTCTTTCTTTCATCAAAATATATGGTTAGGGTTCGTAATTTTTTTGCCATTGGTTTATTGTTTTAGTTATCTCTATGCATCTTTGGCGTTATACCCATTAACATAGGATCAATTGCATATTAACATAGGAGCAATAATTTTTTTCGTCCTTGGTTTATTGTTTTAGTTATCTCTACATGCATCTTTCATTTATTTTTTTTAGTTATCTCTGTGTATCTTTGGCGTTGCACCCATTACCATAGTCATGAGCAATTGTAGTTAAATTTTCTTTCTTTTTTCAAAAAATATGGTTAGGGTTAGTAATTTTATTGCCCTCTATTTGTTGTTTTAGTTATCTCTGTGCATCTTTTTCATTACACCCATTAAAATAGGAGCAATTACAGATTAAGATAGGAGTGATTGCATATATATATATATATGCAAAGTGTTAGTATGAAAGCTTAAGCATATTGGAGATAAAAATAGTTTAGTGGCTAGTAAGTGTTATTCTAATAGCTCTTTTACAATTTCTCTATTTGTCTATAATATTTAGTGCCAGGTAATAGGTCGAATTTTCAATAAAGTCTATGGGGTTACACTTATTTTGCACATATTATTGCTACTTATTGGCTTTAAGAGTTATATTTAATGTGGCTTTCATTTCATCTATCTTATATCAATATGTTTCATGAAATTATTCTTTTCTTATGTCTTTGAAGTTCCCTATGACAAACTATTCTTCATGAGATTCTTCTTCCTAGTTCCCCATAAAAAATGTTGATTGTCATAGTTTGCCCCTTCTATTCTCCATATTTTATTCATGATATTTTCTTTATGTTATGACAACAATTATATGATGCAATAATCTATGCAAAATGTGTATAACACCACAAACTTAATTGTAAATTTGAGCTACATTGCTTGGCATTAAATAATATAGACAAGTCATTTATGCAAAATACCCATGCAAAATGACTTGTAGCAAATAATTGTTATTCTAACACCTCTTATGCAATTTCTATACTTATCTTCAATATTTATTAACAAAGAACATAGCTTGAATCTTGTATCAATATGTTTCATGATATTCTTTTTTCCTTGATCTGCTTGAAGGTCCCTGGAACAAATTGCCCAGGTTTGTTTATGTAGGCGGTGGAGCTTGCTAATTACATGGGATGGTAGTGTCTTATATCAATATGTTTCATTATATTTTTTTACCTCATCTATTTTAAGTTCCCCACAAAAAACTATTCTTCGGGTATGTGCAGGATCATTATGGGCCAAAAAGTGGCGATATGATGGGTATGTGTAGGGTATGTGGCTGACAACTTTTTTTTAATCCAAAATTGATGAAATGAAAAAGGGTTTTTAAAGGAGATTCTCAACTTTCCACCAATATAAATTATGCTTTACTTTGAGTTTAATAAATAATTATTATTTATTTTCTATTTGAATTATGACTAAAGTCCTAATTGATAGGTCGATTGAAAACATCTATAGTTTCAAAACAAGATCACATTTTGTGAATTTGAAACATGCTCCACATTTTATGCTTCACATACTATAGGATTAAAAAAATGAATTTCATGAAGTTTTGACCAAGTTAAGGTGGTCGGACATACAAGTTTTATATTTTTAAAAAGTTGTAATAAAAATTCATAATTAATTATTTACTTGGAAAAAATTATAAAAAATACTATCACATCGTGACATGATTCTTCTACTTATATCTAAAATTAATAAAAAATATTATTATTTTATTGTGGTTAGGTGCATTTACACCTACTTCTTATTTTTCCTAAATTTAAGTACTCGATTGAAATTTCAAATTTTCACCAAATAGAATTTTTAAAAAATAAACCTAGTAGTTTAGAAAGTACATTCAATTTTCTACAAATTCTATTCTTACATATTTTTGAAATAATATAGATAACTTATTCAAATTCTTACGTCAAGTTGCCTAACTCTGATTTTTCTAAATTTTTTGCCACTTAAGGGCCTGATTTTTCCATGATGATCCTACACATACCCCTTCATGATATTCTTGTTTTTAGTTCCCCATAACAAACTATTCATTATCGTAGTTTTCCTATTATTCTCCATATCTTAAAGTTCTATTTAATGTGGGTTTGAGAACATCTGTTATTTTCCTCTGATTCTTAAGTGTTTTCCTAATAGTTCTATTCCAATTTCCCTTTTTGTGTTCCATAAATATGCTTCATGATATTTTTTTTTTCAACTGTTTGAACTTCCCCATAACAAACTATTCTTCATGATATTCTTTTTTCCAGTTCCCCATACCAAACTGTTCATTATCATAGTTTTTCTATTCTATTCTCCATATTTTAAAGTTCTATTTAATGTGGATTTAGAAACATCTCTGATTGTTAAGTGTTTTTCTAATAGGTTACCGAAATGCATGTATAGATTTGAGTTTACAGCATATTCCTACTTACTAGAAATTCTATCACTGTCTAGACAGGGTGTATCAACAAATTCTATGTAACAATTGGCTTGACAATTCAAAATTCAAGCTACATTATTTGTCACTAAATATTATAGACAAAATAGGGAAATTGTAAAACAAATATTAGAAAAAAACCTAAGAATCATAGGTAGCATCAGAGATGTCCCAGTCGGCAGCGACTTGACCATGATTTTTTATGGCATCGTGGAGCTTGGTAATTAAGTGGGTTGGCGGTGGTAGAGTTGGTGTCCTCGATACACGAAAGCTGAATGGTAAGTTTTTTCTCATGCAAGGGTTAATGCATTCTTCCATTGTTGTATGATGGGGGCGGATGAAGTAAATGCGGGCGAGGGAAGTAAATGGAATATTGAATGTCATATTGTGGGAAAGTGTACATTGATTAAGTTGCATTGTCGAAACAACCATTGTGGTGTTGGTTTCATAGCATTTTGTACACATTACTTCCCTCTTCTATTCTCCATGTTTTATTCATGATATTCTTTTTTTGTTCATCTATTAGTTACGTCTGCTTCTTAAGTGTTTTTCTAACATCTCTTACAATTGGTGGATAGACTACTTGTCTTGCACCAATATGTTTCATGAATTTCTTTTTCCTTGATTTGTTTGAAGATGCTTATAATAAAGTGTTAATTGTTGTGGTTATTTTGTTTGTATGGAACATGTTATATGTCTTATATCAATATGTTTCATTATATTCGTTCTTCCACATATTTTTGAATTTTCCCATGACAAGCTATTCTTCATGATATTCTTTTTTCCATTTCCCCATAATGGACTTTAGCTCTCTCTAGACTACTGGACAACTCTCATGCACCAGTCCCTTAGGTGTGTTCCTTGCTTCCTTTTTGCTGTTGGGAATTGTATTGGGCCTTTGCCGGATGCATGGTTAGTTTGTTCATCAATTACACTCAATCTTAGATTTGTGAATTTGTTGTTACACTTTGTAGCATTGTTTGATATGTGTATGCATATGTGTCTATACATATGCATACACATATGTATATACATATATGCATATGTATATGTATATGTATATATGCTATGCAATCAAAAAAAGTGAAGCTATTTTAGATGGAGGGTGCAACGAAGGAAGGAACGATGCATACACATAAGCAACAACAACATTACACTCTTTGAGGAAAAAAAAATGCATCGTACCTTCCATTCATTACACTCTCCACCAAAAACGCATTGCATATGCATAGATAAATTTACATATAGATATGCATATATGTATATACATATGAATATGCATATGTGTAGACATATATGCATATTACATTCAACCTAATTAGATGTATGCTTTATTTTTTCTTTAATTAAACTTTGTCTATATTAGTTTAGTGGCTCTTAAATGTTTTTGTCATTTGTGTTATACAATTTCTTTATTTTTCTTCAATATATATATATATATATATATATATATATATATATATATGCGTATATGTATCTATGTATGTTTCGAAGCATTGATTTCAACATACTGCTCACATTCTCCACTATTATCTTTGCAAGGATTTGAAGTAAAATCAATTAAGAAAGATACCAAGGAACTAACTATACAAAATATGTATAACACCAAAGATGCACATATGTATATGTATATATATACAAAGGATACTCCAAAATGTGCAAGAAAAAATATTTATTAAGTTACATTGTCGAAAGACCGCATTGTTGTGTTGGTTTGATAGTAGACTATTGTACGAATCATTGGCTCCATGTCTATTTTATAGCAGATTGGAGGCATTTAAAACTATTGTGCTCTGGAACTTGTGAGTTATATATGTGTGTGTGTGTGTGTGTATGTATATGTAAATATATGTGTGTGTGTGTGTGTGACTATGTGTGTATATGTATGTATATATGTATATCATAATGTGCATATGTATATATATATATGTGTGGATGCTAAAATCTGCAAATGCTCAAAACAAACAATTATTAACATTGTTAATCAATTAAAGCAAGGAAGCTCAAGAATCACTATGAAATATTCAATAATGTTAAAATATGCAAACTAGATAAATAGAAGAAAAACAACTAAATGAAAACACATGAAAACATGATCAAACTGTATCCCATAGTGGATTGGTGCTTCTTTGATGTGGAAAGAATCCCTTTCCCAATCCTTGATAAGCTCCTGGATGATGGACGTGGATTCAAATGATTGAGATTATGGAGAAGATTATGGAGGATTAATACAATAGAGGAGGCCTATATTTATAAGAAAGTATGATGGAGGATGTGGGACAAAACATGAGCCAATGACAAGATGCCACTTGTCAATATGTGAGAGATGAAGGTTGTGCACATTTTGATCAATATGCCAAAGAGGGGGAGATTTGAAACTCAAAAGATGGCTTGTTGGAGGGAGAGGAAAGAGTCTTAAATGCCAAGTGGGAGACATGTAAGAGACAATGTAAGAGGAGTTAATACCATGTTGGAGGACAAGACATTTGGGAGGGAGATTTGAAATGGAGGAATATTCCACTTGAGATGCCTTTTTGAATGAAAAGGAGGAATTAATAAATCAATTAAATTTATTTATGTGCACAAGTTGCAAAATCTAGAGAATTGGAGTGATTATGATTAGCATTAATCATGATTTGATTAATTAAGATGAAGATTAGCTAATTTTGACATTTAACATAAATACTTGGATTTATTTAAATCAAATGGGAGGAAATTGATGCATTAGTAATTTAATTAAATAAATTTGATTTATTTAATTAAATGAAGAACATTTGAAGATAATTAAATAAAATTGATTTATTTAATTTAAGGAGGATTACTTAGGATTTAATTAAACAAAAGATGATTTAGTTAATTAAAGAGGGAAAATGATGAATTTTAATTAAATGAAGATGATTAAAATGGTTAGTAGAGGGATGATTAAGGATGAAATGAAATTAATGAATCTGGATTAGGTGCATGTATATTTTACGTGTCTACATTTTTTCCCCTCTTTGAAGCAATGTACCTACTGCGTTGGTTCAAAGAATAAACTACCAAGATCAAAATTCAAAAAAAAATTGATTTTTCAGATGCCCTAGCAGAAAAAAGTATACTCATACATTTCCCCCTCAAGAGATTGAGCAAAAAATTCGATTTGAGGGTTGATCTCACGACAA
The DNA here is from genome assembly GCA_007258455.2 of Sequoia sempervirens. Taxonomy (NCBI): domain Eukaryota; kingdom Viridiplantae; phylum Streptophyta; class Pinopsida; order Cupressales; family Cupressaceae; genus Sequoia; species Sequoia sempervirens. Next base: position 11,233 of record VDFB02030625.1, read on the forward strand.
ATAGGTTCAATATGGACGTAAGGATGGTTATGATGATGATGCAAATGAGATGGTTTTAAGATTCTTAGAATAACCAATCTATATTATCCTAAACAACATAAAATTATGATGCACTACGTTTGATGATGTGATGATGCCTATATGATTATGCAATAGATGTTTTATGCAAATGTATGATTTATGAGATGCTTAGACTAACAGATCTATATTATGCAATGATGAAAATGTAATGCATGTGAATGATATGCAACATGTTGACAGTTTGTTGATGTAGGGTGGATGCATTAGCAATGATGATTAACTATTAGGATGGAGAGAAGAAAGAAGAAACAAAATGTTGACAAGAGGATTGAACAAGCCAACTTTATTAGAGATGATGATGAGAGATGGATGATTTGCTTATCAGGAATTGGGACTTTAAAAGGGCTACTTACCTTGTTTGATAACACACATAGGCACGATGCATCAAGGTATAAAGCACCAGGATGGCATTGCACCTAGTGTGGACTTTGACTCGACAATCAGATAGGAGTATCCATGTTCACACCTGGCATACATAACCTTATTAAAAATATAGTTCAGATATTCCAAACATCTTAGACCAAAACATAGAAAGTCAAGCCTTCCTATGTGGTCAACAAGCTATCTAAAACACCTTCCCTACACCTAAACAAAGCACGTATGACCAAGGTTATATTACAAAAATATCCAACAAGAACAACAAATAAAAAGATAATGATCATTGCCCCATTTATTTCTCTCTAAACCCCTTTGTTTGGAACATCATCTAGAGGTCATCGAAATGAGCACAATAAGATAAGTCAAAAGACAAAGATAGATTAAACAAACAAGCTAATGTTATTCAATACAGCTAGCCAAGACTAAACTATAATGACCTTGATGTTCATGTCCATTGTAGGAAGGATGTACCCTAGGACATGATGATATTAGATGATTGATTTGGGACTTATTGGATGATAGGATATTGACACAAAGAGTTGACCAGCTTGTTTACGTACTAACCTAGACTTGAGACTAATGTTTTGAGTTTTCACTTTTGATCTGCTAGACTTTTTTCCGACTGCTTCACCAAAGGTTGAGGATGACGATTGATTTATTATGAGTGATGTTTATTGTGGGTGAAAGCAAGATGAGACCGATGGATTTTTTCAAATATTTGGATGTTTCTGGAGTTTTCAAAAAGTTTTGAGGCTATTTTTGGGTATTTTCAAGATTTTACAAATGTTTTGATTTTCCATTTTTTCAAATGTTTTTGGGTTTTATGAGATTTTACAATTTTTTTTGGATTTTGTGTCTCGGGGGCTAATCAAAGATTAGCCTTGCCTACATTTAAGCTTAGAGACAATGTTTTCTGACTTTTATGAATGTTTTTGGATTTTGATATGATTTGGATGTTTTTGGATTTTCTGATTTTTATGCATGTTTTGGATTTTCTTGGTTTTGAATGTTTTTGGATTTTTCACATGATTTTGACGATTTGGATATGGACATGTGTGACAATATCAGTGCTCTATTTTGGGATTTTTTTGAAAACCAAGCTAAGGTTGATTGATTGGATCGATGGATTGATGATGATAACATTGTTGAGGATACACAATAATGCAAGGATAGTGTTAAGAAACATGAGGATTGTGATGGATATCCCAAGATGATGAGGGATTTATTGGATTCAATTGACCAATATTTTGAAGCTTGATTTGGAACATAAAAAAATTAGATGATTTAATGTGACATTTGATGTGTAAATTAGATGCGATTGATATTGATTGTTTGGATTGATGTTCAATGAAAGATAAAGATTGATAAGGAACATCCTCTTTGTCAAAATATGTCATGGGCTGGTGATTTGTTTTTTTTCTCACAAGTGCTTTGACCAATTTGATTTCAAATTTTCCAATGTTCGGATCACCATATAAGTTGGAGGATATAGATCAAGATTTATTCCTGAAGCAAGATGTAAATATTTTCCCCCAATGTCTAGAAATGTTTGAAATGTCATGGATGGATGCTTGCATAGGTGTATGGATGGGGGTATGTGCAGGATCATCATGGAAAAAATAGGCTCTTAAGTGGCAAAAAAAATTTAAAAAATCAGAGTTAGGCAAATTGACGTAAAAATTTGAATAAGTTATCTATATTATTTTAAAAATATGTAAGAATAGTTCATATGTAGAAAATTGAATTTAGTTTCTAAACTACTAGGTTTGTTTAAAAAATCTATTTGGTGAAAATTTGAAATTTCAATGCAGTGGTACTTAAATTTTGGGAAAAAATAAGAAGTAGGTGTCCGTTAACCACCCTAACCATATAAAATGATAATATTTTTTTATAAGATTTTAGATATAATTAGAGACTCATTCCCATGTGATGCATATTTTTTGTAATTTTTTTCCAAGTAAATAATTAATTATGAATTTTATTACAACTTTTAAAAATATAAAACTCAGATGTATCACCACCTTAACTTGGTCAAAAATTCATGAAATTCAATTTTTCTTTTTTAATCCTATAGTATGTGAAGCATATAATGTGACGCATGTTTTGATTCAAAAAATGTGATACCGCTTTGAAAGCTATAGATGTTTTTCAATCAGTCTATCAATCAAGACTTTAGTCATAATTTGAATAAAAATGAATACTAATTACTTATTAAATCCAAAGTAGAGTATAATTTATTTTGGTGGAAAGCGAGAATCTCCTTTAAAACCCTTTTTGTTTCATCAATTGGGTATAAAAAAAGTCATCAGCCACATACCCATCATATTGCCACTTTTTGGCCCATCATGATCCTGCACATACCCATGGATGGATATGGTAAGCATGCAAAGGATGCCAAGGATTATAATAGGTTTGGATAGAGGATGGTTAGTTGGATAGGATAGGATCAATGAAAATGACTCATGTCAAGATGTTTACCATAGGCAAGTGTAAAGTGTGCACCAAAAATTTTCAAGATCAAGATAACTTGGACTATGGATGAAAATGGATTGGATAAATGGTTTATGGATGAATTAATTTATTATGGATGAGATGGATGGAGTGTTGGATTTATTATGGATGGGATGAGATGCTTCCAACTAAACTGGTGCACATAGATGCTCAATTCTACACATGAAGCCTATTTTCCAGGTTTTCATCATGGTACTTGCCCAAAGTGCCACCATAGTGGTTTTCATTAGAGGATGATTTTTCTCTACTTTTTTCATGTTTTTTTTTTGGATTTTTCTAAAAAAATTTAAGCTCATGCTAAACCACTTTGTGGTGTCGATGGAGATGCTTATATCATAATATGCCATTATATCCTACTTGAAGAAGCTACTTTTCCAAGGTATGTCCACTTAAAAACAACTTTTGAGATTCCTGGTCTGCTTTGTTGATACCGGAGTTAACTTTGTCTTCGTGCACACCTCGTAATAGAGTGCCTTTTGAATCCTTATGATGAAGGGTCATTGCCAACACATGGTCAATGTAAGAATTGGATATCATGCGTGGAGGCGTGGATGGTGTTGTGTGTTAGGAATATGAGATGGATCTTGGTTGATAGTTTGGAACCTTTGACTCTCCAAACCCGGGAAGATGAGCAATAATGGGTGAATAGAAAAGTGTGTACAAAATTAGGACTAACTGCTTGATATACCTTGTACGTTGTTTGAGAAGCCTAATTTTTCCTTTGTGGGCATCTTTGATGGATACTTTTCTCTTTTTTATTTTTCCCCATAGTTTCTTTGACTAATGGAATTTGATAGGGATAAATATTCTTTGTATTCTTTTGTATCCATGTGTATTTGATTTGTCCTTCATGGTTTGCTTCTTTTGCTTTGATAGCATTCTTTATACTTTAATTTAACTCTTTCTTTTGATGTTGGTCCCAATTTGTGGATGGGGTGATGGGTGGATGAATATTCATGACGTGGCTAGTTGTAGTATTGGCATCAGTTTCATCATAAGGATTCTTCGTGCTCCCTATGTTGATGCTTGCACTAGAGAAAGTTTCACCCAGTATTATAGAGGTATCACTGATGTTTTTAGCTCCCTTAATTGTCAAATAACCAAGACCTTGATGCTTAGGATTGCCAATAATCTGCACTAGTTCTAGGATACCTTGTTCATGTAGGTCTAATCCTTTGCCTTGATAATTCATCTGTTGAAACATTTTATTTGCAATAGGATATGATTTATCTTGGACACAAGGTGCTAATCCTTCTCTGTTCTACAATGGATCTTCAAAGGTGATAACTTCTTCCTTGATAAGATAGCTTGCCCTTGAAAGGGTAACTAATCCAAGTTTATAAGTGATAGGATCGTCCATGTGTGGGATAACTTCTTGATTGATATCTTTGGCTTGATCTTGTGGAATATCATATTTTAATGATTCTTCAAGAGGTGTCGATGATTCACCATCCCTGTTAAAGTCTTTCTTGTGATTCATTTTTAATATGTCTTCACAAGATGTTCCTGATTCACAACTTCTGTACAAGCCCTCCTCATGACCCATTTTTGGTATGTCTCTAGATTTTTTGATATCTTGATCATGTGTACAAATGTTAAGAGTAGGAGACTCTTGTTCCTTGGTAATGATATCAAGAGCATGAGACTCTTGTTTTGAATGAAGATCATCTACATGTCCATTAGGAGTAACCATCTCATGGGTAAATGAAGGAATATGTGCTACATGGATATGATCATCATTTGTGATATCTTGTATAGCTAGGAGAGTGTCCATTAGATCATTGTAGTATCTTGGAGATATGAATTATTGATCTTGAATGATATCAAAATTTCCTTCGACATGCTTTGGATCAAGTTCTTGACATGGGTCAGTTTCAAAGGATGGATTGCTTATAAAGGGTTCTTAGATCATCGTCATTAGACATGGGAAGCAGCTCAATATCCTCTTAATATTTGGGTGGACTTAGGTCAAATGTTGAGATGAGGATCCCTTCAATATCTATAACCATGAGGTCAAAGGGTGTCAATATGTCTTGGAAAGGACCATTGCTAGACCTTGGTGAAAGATGTTGATCATGCTTTGGAATAATTTCTTGAGATATGTTCTCTAACTCATTAGGTGATGTAGAGACATTTTCAACATGATCATTGGTCGATGGGTCATGGATTATGTCAATAGATCACTCAAAATTGCCTCTTGATGTATGGTGAGTTGATCGTCAGATGGGGTAGAAACATCTTCAATGTGCTCATTAATGGATAGATCTTGAACATTGTTTTCAACAATTGTGGTGGAGAGATTGTCAATGTCTTACACCATAGGCTCAAGTGATGTTGACATTTCTTGAATTGGATCATTGTTGGGTATTGTTGGTCGATTTTGATCATGATTGAAAAGTGACTCTTGATATATGTTGATTTGATCTTCAAATGAGGTAGAAACATATTCAATGTGCTCATTGATGGATAGATCTTGATCATTGTTTTCAACAATTGTGGTTGGGAGATTGTTGATGCTATCACCAGTGGTTGAATCTTCATCGTTGTCCCCAATAGTTATTATTTTTTGATCAATAAGATCTTGTATGAGATTTTTGAGTCGAATACAATTTGATGTTGTGTGTCCCTTTATTTTGTGAAAATTACAAAGGTGTTTTTCATTGTACCATGGTAGTTTTACTAAGGGTTCTTGATAGTTCTCATAGACAGGTATTTTAATGAGATTGTCCTACGCCAACTATTGCATGACCGATTCAATTGGTTTCCCAAGTGGTGTGTATTTTTGTTTGTTACCCTGTGAGACTTTTACTTTAAATTGACCTTTTAGTGATTGATTTAGGAGATGTGGTGATTGATCTTTGACATGGGGTGATTGGGATTGTTGTTGATGTTGTTGATCTTGATATCCAAGATCTTGACATTGGAGATATTGTTCTTGATGTGGTTGTGGACACAACTCAATGCTTTGATGACATGGTTTAACCAATGGAAGAGTGTATTGATTTTGGAGTGAAGATGTCTCTTGGCTCAATAATTCAATTAGTTTGGCAAATGAAGCAAGTTGATCTAACAAAATTTGATTTTGATTTTGATTTTGACTCCCTTGATATAGTTGATTTGGCTTTTATTCAAACAAATTTGGAATGTATACTTGTGGTCTTTGTATGGGATCATGGACAAATTGATTTTAGATAATGTTTTGAATTGGGGTGTGTTGGAACCTCCCAAATCAACAGATGCAATGAGTCCTAAAGAGTAGCCACTCTCTCGTATTCAGACTCAAATGGTTAATATGGCCAATGAACGAGAGAGTGAATAAAATACACCTTTCTCCCCTACACTTCAAGCTCTGTTAAACCTGGGAGGGTGATCCCAACAGTATATTTATAGATACTTGTGTGCTAAAGTACCAAAAAAACTATAAATAGATGTTTCTCCTTTAGATTCTTAATAAACACAATACTATAAAGGCTTGGCTGACCTCTATAGTAATGCCTAATTTAAACATGAGAAATGTAATAAAATAGGCTCAACACACAAACAAACTAAGAATGACATTTTATTTAAAAGATGATCAGTTGTTGTATTAACTAACACATGTAAAATGAATAGCACACTTAGATAAGTGCCTCATCCTTGGAATAGA
>VDFB02030626.1:0-21516 GCA_007258455.2 Sequoia sempervirens
AAAACGAGAGCCACCATGTGCATACTAGCCATAGTGAGCACATGGGGAAACCAACTCTGAGACTAGGTCGAGCAAAGTAAAGAGGGACCAATTAGATAAATCCAAATTGTCTTGAGACATGAAGAAAGTAACCCCTCCTAAGTTCGATGGCATAGTAAGCGAAGATGTCACATAAGCTTGGTTAACAGAAATGGAAAATTATTTTGAGATCCAAAACTATTTCAAAGTAATCAAAGTCATTTGGGGGTGTACCAACTGGAAAGAGAAGCATCCACATGGTAGATGAATAAGAAAATAGAGACTTTGGGTTTGAGCTCACTGAAGTTAACTTGGGATGAATTTTTGGCCATCTTTAGGAAAAGGTGGCTACCTCAACTGTATTTTGATATAAAAAAAATCAATTTTTAAAATTTGAAATAGGGTGATTCATCCATAAATGAATATTATGAAAATTTTACCCACCTCCTCAAATACGTCCCTCAATATCATAAGGATGAGCAGTTCAAAATCTAGAAGTTTATAATGGATTTGAATTCCTAAACTAGTAGGGAAATAGATGTACATGGTCTGACTACCATGGACCAAGTGTACGAGAAGGCCATAAAACAAGAGCAAAGACTCAAATCTATGACGACCTATAGAGAAAGGAATCGTAAAAAGTATAATTGATCTCAATCCTCACAACCCTTAAAGAGAAGAGATGACAAGAAATAATTTCATAGGAGATAGGGGCAATGCAAGAGTCAAAACGAGGACCAAAGGGACAGGAGAAATGGAGGCAATAATAACAATAATTGAAAGAAGAATGGGGAAAATTCAAGAAATCCTAATGAAAGGTGTAGACCACCAGGAGGGTGTTTTTCATGTGGCAGTGACCACTACATAAACTAGTGTCCCAACAAGGGACCAAGACCTCAACCCCGAGGGAATCCTTCGTCGATGTAGCAAGCTACTTTTCAGCAGAGGATACACGCAGCTTTGAACAATTGGTAGGAAAAATATCAAATCATACCTATCAAAACTCCAGGTATTTTGTTTGGAGTACTTGTTATAGTTTTAATTGATATTGGTTCTATTGAGAGTTTTGTTTCTCCTAAATTTCTAAGTAAAATAACTAGAAAAGGAGGATGTATGGAGAACTCTTGGTCAGTAGAGTATGCAACTAGTCAAGAGCTCAGGTAGAGCAATGTATGTTCAAGGCTACGGTTGAGTTACCAAGTTTTTCAATAGAGGTTAACCTATATGTAGCTCACTTAGGTTCCTATGGTGTCATTTTAGGAATCAATTGGCTATGGAGGCATAGAGCCAAGGTGGACTATTTTTTCCAAATTAGTAGAGTGCTTAGATGACCTAGGGAATAAAGTGTTCCTACAAGGAACTTCTAGAGAGGTCAAAATAAGGAAAATATCTACCATGGAGTTGAAGAGGGTTGAGCGGAAGGGATGTCTAATTTTTGTAGTAAAAATGGAGGAAATAAATGAGCCAAAGGATAACAAATAATTCATCTTCCAGGATGATTTAATGTTCTATGAATCCCAAAAACTCCATGAGGAGGGAGATGAAGGATCCATGGATTAGGAAAGATCTGACATGGAAAATATCATTTCCTTTGAAATTTTGGGGATGTATTTCCAAACGAATTTCCTAGATTACCTCCCAAAAGAGCTTTTGATTTCTCCATTGATATAATTTTGGGGTAAGATCCAATATCCAAAGCTCCTTATCAGATGACTACCACAAAATTGATGGAGTTGAAGGCACATTTGAAAGAATTGTTGGAAAAAGGGTTGATAAGACCTAGTGTCTCCCTGTGGGGAGCACCAATGATTTTTTATAAGAATAAAGATGGTACATTATGGTTGTGCATTGATTACCACATGCTTTATAAAGCCACGATCAAGAAAAAGTACCCATTTCCACACATAGATGATCTTTTTGATCAAATGTGAGGCTAAATCATTTTCTCCAAGATCAATTTAAGATATGGGCACCATTAGTTGAGACTAAGGATGAGGGCATCCACAAAACTACTTTTTGAACTACGTATGGGAACTACGAGTTCATGGTTCTTCCATTTTGGACTAACAAATGCACCTATAACATTCATGAACCTAATGAATATTGTCTCCAGGGACTGTCTAGATAAATGTGTCCTCATCTTCCTCAATGGTCCATATTGATATACTCCAAGAATGAGGAAGAGTATATGCAACATTTACAATTTGTCCTTCAACGGTTAAGAGAGCATAAGTTCTATGGAAAGTTATCAAAATGTGCATTCTTCTAGAAGGAAGTGTAGTAATTGGGTCAAATCATTCGATAGAAGGAATTGTAGTGGATCCTACAAAGATAAAAGATGTCTTAGAGTGGCTAGTACCAAAAAACGTGCAAGAAGTCTACAGTTTTATGGGACTGGTAGGATATTACAAGAAGTTTGTAGTCAACTTCTCAAGAATTACATGTCCCATTGCCTCTCTTTAAAGAAAAGGTAAGAGGTTTGAATAGTCAAGAAAATGTCATGAGGCATTTGGTTGATTGAAAGAAAATTTGACTTTGACACCAACTTTAAAAGTGTCTAACCCCAAGGGGAAATTTTTAGTCATTGTTGATGCCTCAAGAGAGGGATTAGGTGGTGTACTTATGTAGGATGAATAGGTGATAGTCTATGAGTCCAAAAAACTAAAAACATATGAGCAGAATTATGCATTGCATGATCTTGAGATGGTAATGATTGTGCATACCCTTCAAATTTGGTGACATTACTTGCTAGGAAAACCTTTTGAGTTGAGATCCAACCATTGGTGTCTTAAGTATTTGTTTACTCAACCCCACCTAAATGCTCAACAGAGAAGATGGCTAGAGTTGATAGCAGATTATGATTTTGAGATCAACTACATTAAGTGTAAGGAGAAATGAGTCGTAGATGCCCTAAGTAGAAGGAGATATATCACCTTAATGACCTCAGTGTGAACATATTTCAAAAGCCAAGTGGTGCAACAATCTAGAGGGGATGAATATTATGAACAGATTAAGCAAGCCCTAATGGAAAACTCCCAAGATCCAAGGTATGATGGGTTTCACTTTGAGTCAGATGGGTTATTGAGGTTTAAGGTAAGAATGTATGTTCCCAACTCAAGAGAGTTAAGGAACACAGTATGGAAAGAGGTTCATTCCACATCCTACTTAGGACACCTTGGTGTGACAAATATTTTGGTTGATGTTAAGCCATTATATTTCTATAAGGGAATGAAGAGGGATGTTGCAAGGTATGTGGCAAAGTGTCTTGAATTTCTAAGGGTGAAAGTAGAGCATCAGCACCTAGTAGGACTATTATACCCTCATGAGATTCTAGAATGGAAATAGTATATTATTAGTATAGATTTTGTGCAGGGTCTACCTATGTCTAGAAATAGGCATAATGTAATATTGGTAGTGGTGGATAGACTCACCAAGGTAGCCTATTTTAGCCTTGGGAATTTTATAGATGGGGCACTAGTCATAGCCTATAAGTTTGTTCAAGAAGTATTCAGATTGCATGGTTTCCTTGAGGATATTATCTCAGATAGGGATGCAAGGATGACTTTGAGGTTTTGGAAAACCTTACTCCCCTTCCTGAGAACTTAGCTGAACATAAGTTTAGCATATCATCTAGAGACAAATGGTCAAACGAAAAGAGTAGACCAAGTGTTAGAGGATCTAATGAGGGAATATTTCATGGATTAGTAATACAAGTGGGAGGATACCTTCCTCTGTGGAATTTACATATAATAATTAATATCACTCCTCAATAAAAATGGCCCCATTCGAAGCATTATATGAAAGAAAGTGTCGAACTCCTATAAGCTAGGATAAGCTAGAAGATAGGATTAGCCTTAGTCTAGAAATGCTATCCGAAATGGAAGAATACATCAGATTGATTAGGAAAAGGTTAGTAGAAGCCAGTGATAGGCATAAAATCTATGATGATGCCAAGCGTGTGCCTAGACATTTCTTAGTGGGAGAAAAAGTCTTGTTGAGAGTCAAGCCTCAGAAGAATGCCACCAAGTTTGGAAATTCTTCCAAGTTATCTCCTCCTTATGTGGGACCCTTTGAGGTTCTAGAGGAAATTAAGTTGCCTTTAGAATTTCTCTACTGCCAACTCTTGCTAGAATTCATAATGTATTTCATGTTTCTTATCTTAAAAAGCATGTATATGTCCAGAAATAATCATGTGATTGATTGGAATTCACTTCAAACTTTTTGGATCCAGGGGTGGTCATGATCGAGCCTCTTAAATTTCTTGAAATGTGTAGGATTCACTTGTGTAATAGAGAGTTGATTTAGTTCAAGGTCTAGTAAGACCAATATGTTGAGGACAGCGCCACCTAGGAGGACTACCAAGAGATTAAACAAAGATTTCCTCATCTCCTGCATGAATTTGGAAATAAAAATTAAGACATTTTATTTTCTTTGCTATATGTTATGATACTTTACATCATAGGGGATGATGATTCTTAAGGGGGGGATATGTTACACCCATCCTAGATTTCTAAAATTATTGTTCACTTTATGGTAATTATTGTGATGAATCATGAAACTATGAAATCTTGAAAGTTACATATTATGATGGAATTGTGCAATGCTATGTTACTGCATTTAAATGGAATGTTGACGATTATTTTATGATATGAAAATGATCAAATACTATGAGATGATACTATTTTCCTTAAATAAATTGTTAATGAAAATGTAATGATATGATCATGATGCAATGGTTCCATATAACTACTTATTTATTCTTGAGTTAAAATGCAGGAATGATCTAAACATCTTCTAGAGAGAGAGGGGGAGTATCACCTGGAAGAAGGGTAACGTTACGAATTCTCTAGAAATATCAAATAAGATTGGTGTTGGTCAAGTATTTGACCTCATAAATCTAAAAGTGTTTAGGGATGTCAATAGTGTGCTTGGAGGTAAGTCAACCTAAGGTATTTGAGTCATGTTCTTTCCATTATACTTGGTTTTGGAAATTGTGGAGTTTAATAACTTTCTAATTTTTAATATATAAGTAAATATATATGGGTGTGAACTAGAAAAGCATATGTATACATATATGTATCTATGCATATATGGACATATATGTACGTACGTAGGAAAAGGTATGCATAGACGTATATACATATACGTTCACGTACGTATAGATAAATATATATATTAAAACATATGAAAAGGGGGAGATCCCTAAAATGGGATATGTGATAAGGGGGTATGCCAAAGAAAAAGTGGGGTGTCCACCTAATCACAAATCCACCTTTTTAATTTTCATTAGGAAGAGATATAGTGCCACAAATGATTAGAATTGACTTACAACCCTTAAGGTGAGTCAACCCTAGGTTTTGGACATGATGATACCTCAACTTCCTTATGATAGAAATATTTGAAAAGTAGTTTTGGGAGAAAAATAAAAGTGTTTTAACAATCAAACCTATGAGATATAACACTTGGACTATGAATTATTATGATAACTCTATTAGAAACAACAATTAATCAGTAGATATGAGAAGGTTAGGATGGTGTTTACTTGGCTCCAAAAGTGGTTTTCATGTTTTGCTGAAGGGCGTTTTCCCAAGGGTGAATGGGTTTCTGTATAGAGGTCTAAAAAATCTTTTTGCAATCCTCGAATCCTAGATCTAAGCTTCTGATTACACCAGGTTTGACTCTTGAAAAGTCAAAAATAAAACCTATAGGTGAGTTTTTTTGTCTTAACAACTTTGATGACAACTTTGACAACTTTGCAAAATTGCACTTTTGATCAACTTTCAATCCTTCTTCACCTATAAACCTACACATGCAAAGAGAGGAGAAAAGTTTTTATTTTTGGGTGGATAAGGGTTTGCCTTAGTCAAACCCTAGTTTGGTAATAAAACATTCATAATGAAATAATGACAAAATGAAGGAATTAATGAATGAACAAAGCTTGTTACACCTCACCAAACCCTTTAATGGTTTCCCTTAGAGGACTGAAGTCTAATGTATCTCTCAAACGATTGGATCTTGCATGAAATGGCTTGATTGCTTGATAGATCTTGATGCTTGAATTCTTGCTTGAAACTTGAAACCTACATCACAATGTTAGCTCCAAAAACATGCATGAACACACATAAATCTTGACATTACGATAGGATCTTTAATGCTGCAATAAATGACTAATAAATATACTCTCCATTGCTCTTGACAATAATATTTTCTCTTGTGAAAGTTTTCTTAATGCTAGAAAATTTGAATTGATAAAATAACTGTATTTATAGGTGTTTCCTTAATTACCCAATAATTAAACACCACAAGCCAACCTTTGCAACTTGAATTTAGATCATTAAAATTCTGCCAAAAATGTATTAAAAATTAGGTCACAAGACTTAAGGGGGTTCCATTCACCCTTGGGCAAATGGGTCCTAGGACCTAAACCTAGGACACTCAATTTCCAAGATGTTAAATTCAATATAGGCATTAATTAAATTTGGGTCCCCCTTTTAGAAAATGAAATTAATTAGGCTTGTGAATGCATAATTGGGTCAATTAAAGGCTTAATTACGTCTAATTAATTAAGGGGATGCAAAAATAGTGTGAAAATGTAAAGGTGTACAATTTTCTACACTACATTTAGCCTCCACTTTAGTGAGTATGAACTCGTAGTTAGACTAACACTAAAATAAATAGATAAGTCAAGAGAATTCTAATTGTACAAGTGTTGGAAAGATAAGATGACAAAGTTCAAGGAGGGTGATCAAGCCCCCAAGATCTAAGATCTCATGGAAAACCAACAAATTCACAAAGAGACACATGTCTACAATAGCAACACAAGATGCACAATTATACATTGTGAAAATTAATGCAAAAAGAAAGAAAAGGAAGGATGGACTAGTTGTGGTTGCGTCGTTGTCCATAAAATGTGTTCACAAGTGAAAACCTCTTTGTCCACTATGTGAAGAAAATATAATCACGAGGGCTAGTGAAATCTAGTGTCCACTAGGTGAGCCCCAAGAAAGTGAGAAACACACACTAGGTAGGTATGTACCCACAAAAGGGTTTTTTGATGGGAAATTCATGCCAGGTCTACACACTCCCATACGTCAACCATACTTAAATTTATAACTCTTGATAAATTTATTAAAGTGCCACAAAAAAATGGTCAAAGGTTCCACAAGGCTAGCAAGCTACATTATGCTAAACACTCATGAAAAACAAAAAGCCACCATTGGCAAGCAAGTTGTTTTATGTTGGTGGCCATGGAAATTTTTTAAATGCAATAGGATAGGATAGTCAAAGGGGTTTTTCTTAATGCATGAAAGGTCACACCTTAGGGAACATCGTGCTTGACATCACCACCAAGAGAGGAAAAGTCGAGGAATAGAGGATTTGTGTCTTAGGGAATGCAAACCATAGCATCACCACCAAGAGGAATGTCATATGCCAAGAAAGGTCACACTCTTGTAGGACATCAAATCCAATGTCACCAAGAAGAATAAACATCACATGAATTAAGAAGATCACACTTTGAAGGGAATATGCAATGAGCGAGGACACATATGCCCCCACTTTAAAGAAACTGCTAAACACCATGTTGTGAGCAATTACTTTAAAGTAGCAAAATGATAAATGCCAATGATAAAGAAGATAAAGTTGTGTCATGAAAATGGGTTGCCCCCAAAATAAAAACACATAAGGGATCCACATATTCGGGGTCAATGTTATGTCTTTGCTACAATGATATAATAGAGCTCAGAACCATCATTCCCCAAATTCCCATAGAACAACAAACACAAAGGAAGAATGACACATAGAGAGAGAGAGGGAGAGAAAATGAAAGCTTTCAGGTCAACATGGAAGAGACCTAAATGTCTCGACACCTTGCATCATCCCCAAAAGGAAAACACAAGACAAGAGAAAAATAAAGGTTCACAACATATAGAAGAATGTAGATATAAATAGAAGAATGTCACAATAGATTTGCTTCCTTCATATCCTTGCACCAATGGAGTGACAAGGGTCATCCAAAGAAAATATCACAAACATACAAATACACACCAATCAACATGATACAGGGGATCACATTACGCACATGCAATCACAAAGAACATGAAAGCAAGACAAAGAAAAGACTAGTAAGGCACATGCAAGTCAACCTATACCAAGTCATCTGCATCCCAATATTTTTCATCATATGCAGAAGGTAGACAACTAACCAAAGGAACAATGGCAAGTGTCGTACTATGAGCAAGGCTTACCTAACCCCTTGCCCCCCCCAAGTGTAGGGCAAGGATGAGCCAAGATAAGTGATGATGTGGTGCTCCTTGCAATATGGAAAATGATTGGCTTAAAGTGTAATACATGCAATAGTGAGTATGCTAAGATTCTACAACCATTGCATGGCAAGGAGAAAAGTGATCAATTGTTAACTGATTATACAATCATATTAACATGAAAATGATTCAAATTCTCTAATGATTCTCTTTAAATCATGAAACTCATCAGTATTATGCCCAAGGGTTCTATGATATTGACAATGAGACATGTTTGTACTTTTTCCTTTTTGATTTTCTTTGATAGATGGTAATGTTATGAGTCCTTGATTAAGGAGTGTGTATAAAGCTTTTTCATTCTTGGACATAGGACAAGGGAATTGCAACTTCTTGAGTTTGTAAATTTTATGTTATTTACTTGATTGAGGAATTGTTGGAGGTGGAGGGGGAGATGGAGGGTCTTGATATCCTAATCCCTTGGTATCTCTGGATGGTATCTATTCTAACAGTTTATGGATTGCATGCTCATTTATTATGTCACATCCTTGTTTTCTTGATATTCTAAATCCTTACTCATAAGTATCTTCTAGATTGATGGGTCTATCAATAATTTTGTGAGCATAGGATAAAAGAGTATCAATTTGATCAATTTGATTAGATTCCTTCATGGATGATGACTGAGGCTTGCTTTGTGATTCAATTTTAGGATGTAAAATTCCAAACATATCAAGTGGTGGGATGATAGGAGGTTGTTGCATGGAAGGATACAAGGATGCATTATTCTCAAGGTTATTAAGGCAATTATGTATGAATTATTGCACGCTATCTTCATTTACTCCTAAGAAATCAATCTCACAAGGACATTCATCAGGAGGTGAGAGATCATGAATAGGCTCAATTTCATTAGGTTCATCACTAAACACACAACTTGAGATGTCTACCAAAGATCTCAAGGACATCCATAGTTTACCAAAATGCATATCCATGATGAAGTTGTTAAAATGCAAATGCATAGAGTTTTATGTAAGATTTTAGATTCGATAAATGACTAATTAAGGTGCAAAGAACCTGACAATGATGTCTTGTTAATGTCAATTTTGATTTCAAACAATGCACTTAATTTGACCAATTGAAGTTAATGCAAGAAAGTAAAAAAATTTATGTTTTCTATAATTGAAACACAGATCTAACAACAAAATGAAATGGAGAAAATAGAGAAAAAAATGATGCCCAAAATTTGAAAATTCATTTGTACAAGGACAGGTTCGCCCAATGGCGAATAAGTCTTTGTATAGGGGTTTGAAAAAATAAAGTTTGAGTTGCTAATTTGATGTTTGAGTTCTTTGTTCCAGGTCGTAGACTATGAATTTTGTGACATATTTTCCAGATTTAGGTGTCCTAATGCAAGTGCAATTAGTGACAACAAGTAAACAAAATGACAAGGTTTAAAATACAATTTGAACTAAAATGTTGATCTAAAGGACTAAAATACACTCTTGATGTAACTACAATGCAAGATGTATGTAGGATTGATGTAAAATTTTGAATTTTTTTATGAATTTAAATAATGCAAACATGCAAAACTAAACCCTAAATGCAATGCAAAGCACACTAATGAAAACCCAGATCTAGGAATTTGAAGGTTTCCAAATTAGAATTTAGGATGAACAATGTTAGGTTCACCAAAATGAAATGTATGAAAAGGGGGAGATCCCTAAAATAGGATGTGTGATAAGGGGGTATGCCAAAGCAAAAGGGGGTTTTCCACCTAATCATAAATCCACCTTTCCAATGTTCATTAGGAAGAGGGATAGTGCCACAAATTATTAGAATTATTGAAAAATGATTGAAAATAAATTTTGGGATAAAAATAAAAGTGTTTTAACAATCAAACCTATGAGATCTAACACTTGAAATATAAAATATTATGATAACACTATCAAAAACATCAATTAATCAACAGATCTGAGGGGGAAATGGGTCTTTGTATAGGGGCCTAAAAATTATTTTTGCAGTCCTCAGATCCCAGATCTAAGCTTCTGATTCCACCAGGTTTGATTGTCAGAAAGCCAAAAATAAAACCTGTAGGTGAGTTTTTGTGTCTTGACAACTTTGACAACTTTACAAAATTGCACTTTTGATCAACTTTCAATCCTTCTTCACCTATAAACTTGCACATGAAAAGAGAGAATAAAAATACTTATTTTTGGGTGAATAAGGGTTTTCCTTGGTCAAACCCTAGTTTGGTAATTAAACCTTGATAATGAAATAATGACAAAATTAAGGAATTGATGAATGAACAAAGCTTGTTACACCTCACCAAACCCATTAATTGTTGTTGTTAGAGGATTGGAGTCTAACACATCTCTCTAAGGATTGGATCTTGCATGAAATGGCTTGATTTCTTATAGATCTTGATGCTTGAATGCTTTCTTGAAACTTGAAACATGTATACATCATCATGTTAGCTCCAAAAACATGCATGAACACACATAAATCTTGACATCATGATAGGATCTTGAATGCCGCAACAAATGACTGATAAATCTTATCTCCAATGCTCTTGAAAATAATTTTCTCTTGTGAAAGTTGCCTTAATGCTAGATGATTTGAATTGATATAATAACTATGTATTTGTAGGTGTTTCCTTAATTACCTGACAATTAAACACCACAAGCCAACCTTTCCAACTTGAATTTAGATCACTAAAATGCCACCAAAAACACATTAAAAATTGGGTCTCGAGACTTAAGGGGGTCCCATTCGCCCTTGAGCGAATGGGTCCTAGAACCTAAACCTAGGACACTCAATTTCCAAGATGTTAAGTTCAATTTAGGCATTGATTAAATGTGGGTTCCCCTCTCAGAAAATGAAATTAATTAGGCTTGTGAATCCATAATTGGGTCAATTAAAGGCTTAATTAAGTCTAATTGATAAAGGGAATGCAAACATAATGTGAATATGTAAAGGTGTACATTTTTTTAAACTACATATATTCATAGTGTAAAACCCCATCTCGCAACCTAGAGGACGATGCAACACTGCGGAAGCCCAACAAATTTTTTTCTTAAAAAGTAAAACAAGACGAGGAAAGTACTCTACTCTAGCCACATACATCCTCTAGGCCACGCAACGCGTCTACATATAAACCCATTACTTATAAAATTAAACCAACCATAGCATATGAAAGTTAAACCACCATCCAACATACATCAAAGCATTAAACCATTTCAAAATAAAACTAACTCATAGAAATGTATTGAACATATTTCCACAGATACAACACCACATAACATTCAGTACACCATTAAATCCAATAATGAATAGATCATAAATATTATTACAATTACATCACAAAGGTTCACCTCGATACAAATGAGGCACTACAATTATACATAATGATTCCCAGTTACAATGAAGAAAAAGAAGAACAACTCCAAAGAGCCACACGAGCTCCTCGAACAAGAAGATCACGCCATCACAAATAGGAAGAGAATTAAATAGTATAAGACACATGCCACCCAACCATATGGTACCCGTGGGCCCAACCCCCATGCTAGGAGATAGTAAAAGGTAACCAAGACAATCCTACTACCTCTAGACATAGGCCAGATACGAAAAACTCATAGTACAAGTAAACAAGAACAATGGTCACATTGCTTCTAGAATAACTGAATCAATTACAAACAAAATACAAATAAATTGGTCGTTGTCATAGGAGGAGTGTCATAACAATGGTTGCATTGGTTATCCAAAGGAGATTTTCCTAGGTCCCGGCCCCCCTCTAGGGTTATCTTGGTAACCTCTTACAAACTCCGGGCCCACATGCACACCAGAGCGAAATCGATTATCTTTCGAGAAGACAAGATAACGATTGTGCCATTCCAGGCCTTCCCGACTCACCTCAAGTCTAACACAAGCCTTTGAGCCAATGAGCGAGGCTAAATTACAAAGTTAATGTATTAAGCTACCCATTCCCATAAAAATAGGTTATTTAATTTCCATTGGTTAAATTGACTCCCACACGAGTTGTCCTGGGACCACTTTGTGTCTCGGCCCTCGTTGAAAGCCACTCCCCTATCGACAAAACATAAACTCATACCACACCCAAGGGTAGACAGTGCACTAAAACTGACGACACATAATCAACACACCTCAAAATGTAACACATCCCTACGGATGTCCAATACTAAATCCCAATATGTGCACTACCCAAGAAAACTCAAAGGGTGAACTAAAGTTACAACAACCCTTTCACAATTACCACTCTAGAAGACTTAGATTTTCACATTAACAAATACTTCCCCCCAGTACACAATTACAAAACACTTGTTTTTATAAATACAACTTCAAGCAATTAACAAATGCTATCATTCGTATTTCCTAAATCCAAATAAATCAAAATCTCATGTTTAAAATAAACCTTTTAAACATAATTCCATTCAATAAATCCATAGCGATTAAAAAAAAAGTTTAGTTTCCAAATCCACAAATATAGATAAAAACAAATCTCAATCTTACTAATAAAATCACTTCATTATAAAATAACAACTGGTGCTTGCATGCATTTAACCATTTAATATTCCTTTAAAAATCATTTACTAACTTCTAATCAAACAATTTAAATAACTATATTTAAATTATTTAATAAATAAAATTATATGCATATGACTTATAATACATATAATATATATAATATATAAATATATACATTATCAAACCCATATACAATAAATAAAACAAAACATAAACATTCGCACGCATAGGGACGCAACCCTGGCTGCGTCATTCCCACGTAGGGGGTTCGTTGTCTGTGGGCAGCGCTTACCCCACACAGATGTGGGGAGCACTGCTCACAGCAGCACACCCTAGGTGTGGATGTGGTTGGGGTTTCACCCCTGACCAAACCAAAAATGAAATTCATTTTATTATTTTTTTTCCATTTGACAGTCTAGCATTCGTTGTATGGCGATTTTTCAATTTCATTTCCCAATAAAAATTCCTACAGGGAATATTACATGTTTTTAAATAAAACAAAATATTTATATATAATATATATATGTATATGTAAATATATATTTTAATATATATATATATATGTAATTAATCCAATCACTAGTTCAAGTTGAGCAAATAAATTACACAGAAGTTTTCTATAGGAAAGCTTAGAGATTTCATTTTCCCAGATAATTAAAAGGAATTGGGAAATCATAACAAAATGAATGTTTTTCTACAAAGATCTATAATTTCCTTTTGTATCAATCTATTTCAAATGATCAATTTACACAGAGGATTTTTTTTAAATTATTTTCTACAAAGGTTCAACATTCACAATAATCTTTTAAAAGAAAGAAACAAGAGCTTCTATAGTATTGAAAATCTTTTCCTAAACATTTCCAAATTGCATTACAGTAATATAAACAACTTTTCAATTCAAAATTCACAAAAACAATAAAGGAACCTGTTCCAGAAGAACTGTTGCCCCAAGAATTTTTGTCGAGCTTCTCTGTAGCTTCAAAATGCCAATGTTGCCAAAGCTTCCTCCAGTAAATTTGCCACTTCTAGAAAACACAACAATACCATAGCCAAGAATTCTACAGCAAGATTCTAAAATAAAATCCTCCGAGAGATCCACAAATTCCTCACCAATTTTCAACAAAAACCAAAACTCTTCCCGTGAAACAACTTTCTTCCCTTTTTCCAATATTTCCTCTGAGAATCAATTTTCAACAATAAGATAACAAATTTCTAACTCACAGTTATCCCAATCAAAATATATTTTCCCTCAACAACCCTAGATATTTTCCAACCTCATGCATTTAAAATAAAATAAAACAATTAATATATTTCAACAAATTTAAATAATCTTATTTATTTAATTCCCATATAATTTAATAATTAAATTTTTTTAATAACATAACTAAATTAAATTTATTTATTTATTTATTCTAAAGCCTTCACAACAATAATTCAATGAATTAAATATTTAAATCAAATACACATTTAATCTACCAAATTAAACTTGTACAATAATAAAATACCTAGAACAACAATGATAAGGCTAAGACCAAAACTCAAACTGACGACACACTGTACTAGGGTAAAGGTATGACTAGGTAGCCTATTACTATCTCCCAATATTACTATTGAGTAGTGGACACGTTCAGACCTGTGAAACCAGGTGAAGTCGTTGTCCTGTACCTGCAAACCTACAACACAAGCAAGAGTCGTACATGTATACAGATAGTAATTCATACACACCGTGAAGAGAGAATCGCGAAAATCATAGGGCACTTGCAAGCGAGTGATGCAATATTGTTCTCTTCACCAATACAATGTCACATCAACTGACGAGATAATATATCAATTAAACTACAATAAGCATATATAGCAATGTCATCACAACTAAGCATCTATAAAAACATAAAGCATATTAAACATAATCACCATGCATATAATGTGTCATCACATCAATATAGTCTATCATTGCTCCACTGTCAGTGATAGAATAACAATAACATAAAATAAGTCTAACAAAGTATCTGATTTGTCAAGAAAACATAACAAATCGGAGGGGTGTCACACATAGGTTTATTACAAAAGAAAATAGCACATACATATGTATATTCATATACATATAAAGCATTGTATTATATATGCTATTACTTGATGACTATTGATATTAAATTGCAAGTTGAACGTTGATTATCTTGGTTATCATTGAGTTCTATATATATTATGGTGGTTATGCTAGTGTAACAATGTGATATCCATCATCGTCGACCTTACATCGCAATGTTATTATCTTTATTCTTTGAATGTCTTAGCATTTATATACTTTATGATTATTTGAAATGGCTAAATTAGTCGTGGAGCTTATGTGTTTTGGCTTGACTCTATTTAAAGAGGAGCATGTTATATTTGTTATGATTGGCTTCTTTTAAAGAGGAGCATGTTATATTTGTTATGCTCAGCTCCTTTTAAAGAGGAGCATGTTATATTTGTTTTGGATCAAATCTTTTTTAAGAGGAGCATGTTATAAGTGTTTTTCTCGACTCTATTATGAAGAGCTCAATTAACTTTAAAAAGCTAATTTGTATATATTTAACACCTCTACGAAGCCAGGTAAGGCCACGGTCATCATGTCGTGAAGGTGGCACAGGTGTTATCATTTGTAATTAAAATTTACCACATTCAAAATTGTGGCTCTCATCATGTTAAGATAGCATGATAACTGATTTTATTAATTAAATTTTGCAAAGTAAGTCGATGGTCTTATTTGGAGGATATGTATCGTGTGATCTAATCTTGCAACAATTTATTGGCAACCACTTTGTGCCTTGAAAGCCATGGGATTAGGCAGTTAGGTTTAAAATTTTATAGTAAAAGGTATTTCCTAATTAATTAATTATTTAATTATTAGGTTCATTTTTCTCTAAATACTTAAGCTTACTTAGGTCATGTTTATTTTATGTCTCATGTCATAGGATGAGGACACGTGTTATGATCTTGTTTTATCCTCACCTAGGGTTTCTAGGTTGATTATCCTTTTATAAGGATTCTTTTGTATTATCATTATAAGATGCACATTAATCAATGATTCATTCTTTTTTGGATCAACAGCGCTTGGCTTCCATAGCTTTTCTATTCTCTTTTTGTGGAAAGTGTTCGATTGTAGGTGATTCTTGGGAGCTATGGAGTTGATTTTTCCCAACTCCAACATGGTATTAGAGCTCCAAACCTATAACCCCCTCTCCTCTTCATGAGATATTTCATTCCTTGATCTATCATTTGGTGCATCCTAGAGCAAATCAATATTTTTCATTAGATTCAAAGCTATTAAGAAAGTCAAATCTACCTTTTGTTTGGCCTAATTTGGACTCTAGAGGTAAAATCTACAAGGGTTTGAAGTGGTTGCTTCTTTTTTTTCAAATCAGAAGGGTAGTTGCATTTTTTGTGCATTTTGAGCCAAGATGGGTGTTGCCATCATGCTCAGAAGGCCCAAAAACCTGAAGATCACTTGTCAAATTGGAAAAATCTCTATCAAGAGTATTTGAGTCAAAAAAAATTGCTAGGGCCTCCCAGCACATAGCCCGGGGTATTAATTTTTCCAAAAAAAATACTTTTTTTTCTACGAATTTCTTTCAAAAAAGTCAAAAAAACTTAAAAAACAAATACACTACATAGGTTTTTTAAATGTTTTTTTATAAATTATATTAAAAAAATTATGGCGGTACTCGAGGGTACCTGCAACCCTTGCAATGGCAGGCCCTCAGGCCTTGCCCCTCTATGGGAGGGATAGCGTAAGGGTACCTCCCCTTGCCACTTGGTAGGGCATGCCTCCCCTCAAGCCCCTGCCCAGGGGTTGGTGGTGGGTGGGCTATGTCCCCTCGCCTCCCTATATATTTTTATTATAGTTTTTAAAAATTAAAAAAAAATTAATATTTTTTTCTCCTAAAAAAATTTAATGTTTTTTCACAGTTTTTCTTTAAAAACAAAAACATGCAATTTTTTTTGCAATAAATGCACCTATACCCGGTTGGAGGAGATTTTTAACTAGGGTTCTAAATTTGGTGGATCTCCAAATTTAGCAACATTTTTGCTAAATTTTGTGGAGGTTTCTTTTTCCCTAGCCTAGCCCCTCTCCATTGGGTTTTTCAATTTTGCACCTTATCTTTCAAAGGCCATATCTCAGCCATACGGTGGTCTTTTCCAATGTAATTTTTTCTTTGAAATGAGGTAGAATTTCATGCTTTTTATAGTGTTATAGGTGGTTTCTAGTTTTGGATTCTAGTTTTTTTCCTAGAATTCTATTTTATCAGTGTTGTTGTGTAGTTCTCATTTTGGAGACTTTGACGAGCCATATCTTCTACATCTGGACTCCTTTTTGGGTGTCATTTTTTTTTAAAGTGCATTATTTTTCTTTACTTCATCATGGTGCTATTATTTTCCTCTTTTTCTATTAGAGAATTGTATTTTCATCATGTATCCCTTTTTTGGACATTATAGGCTTCCACTGTATGCACTTTTTATTATGTAAACACGCTAAAATAAAGTGTTTATGTATTTATGGTGTATTATTGGGATCTTGCACATTATTTTGTGTCTTATTGTACTTGCACTATGATATAAAGTGCCATGGGGGGTTGATGTTTTTTCTTTGTTTTCCATCATACTTTTGTCATGTGAGTGTCCCTTCTGTTGAAAAATGAGGTGTTTTCTTAGCTTAATACTCTGTAAAACTTTAATATTGCTGATCTAAGTAAGTAATTTCTTTGTTACATATATTCTTTGTGGGTGATTATCTTGAATAATCCATTTTATTGTTGTAGAATGTAGAGAGAAGTTGATAGAAGAACTAGACAGGATATTAGAAAGATTACACAAGATGTACCGTGGAGAAACCCTTTCGAAAAAAAACTCCACCAAGAATTATTCTATTATTCAATCTCTGAATTACAATAGCTCTAATTCTTTCTTGAGAATGCTTCTTCTATCTTTACCAATCTTCTTCACACCTGCAATAACAATTATGACAACTCTATTCAACTTGAATGAGATATAGAGACAATATGCAACCTTGTAATAATCAAATGGTGATAATTACAATGCATAAGCTCAAGCCCTTGAAAAGGTACGCCATATTCCTTCAAGTTGAGTTCTACCTTGAAAACCAAAGCTTAGAACATGTGCTTTACCCATTTGGGCATCCCAAACTAAAGCTACAACTCATCCTTCACTTTGGTGATAATTACAAAGCTCTTCCTCAAAGATGGCGCCCAAAAGAGGGTCCCACTTAACAGAGCCTTTAGAAATATCTTATCATGCATTGGAGTTAATTCCAAGAAATCATCTTGGGCGCCCAAGTTAGCTCCAAGTGATTTCTTGTTAACTGAAACATTTACTCAACACCATTCCCAAAGAATGGTCATCCCTTGTTAACTGGAGGTAGTCCGTTATTTGTCATACAACTCAATGTTATTAGCCATGCATTACAAGTTAACTGAAGCTAACTACATGCAACTCAAAATAACCAACATACATGCAACATGCACTTGCATGCAACTGAAGATAACTGAAGATAACTGGACGACTGAACTGAACTAAACTGAACTAAACTGATTTTGAACTGAACTAAACTAAATGAACTAATCTAAACTTAAACTTAACTTAACAAAACTTCAAGCATGCAAACATCAAATCCTAACTCCTAGGATCTTTACATGCATTCAGAAGTGTTAACTGTTACTCTGTATAGTTAGACGAACACAAGGTGAGTTTCACCTTACCATGTGTGCACCCACATGCTCCTATTTAGGAATAACTACAAATGTCAATTTCATGATTTATTTCATCCAAATAATTAATCTCATCCTAATCTTAGTGTTGTTGAACACATTCCAAGAATCTAGGAGATACATGAAATAATTAATGTTTAGGATTTGCAATTAAATGGCAACCTATTTATATGTGTTGGTATTTTCATGTTTGCACATTCAAATGTTTTTTATTCTTCTTCATGCACTTCTTTTTCACATTCAATTTCGGTGTACCTATCATGGCTCTCCCTTGTCAGCATTATGGGGGGTTTCTACTCTTGGTGCTAATGCTTCTTTGGGTACATGTTGGAGTGAGCTATGTATACAGTATTTTTCCTATATACTTTCGGATGCAGTGTACATCAATTGTTGGTTACATGCATTTCTATGAGATGGAGCATTTACCATATGGACACTCTTGCATTCTTATTTTTTGGAGGCAACCTTTCATTTTTATTTGATTAGTGTTCTTCAGAATTTTGGTACCTGTGCCATATGTATCTTCGATTTCTAGATGTTTTTCCTTTGTTTTCCATCTAGTTCAAGTAGTTTTGTTGAGGGCACTCATGCAGATTCTTGTCTTCTTGATGTCGATCATCATTTGTTTTAGAGGAGGTTCTTCTTTTAGCACTATAGTAGTCATTCTTTGATAGTGTTTGCAACTTCTTCATGCTTCAATGGTATTCTTCATGTTCATCCTTTTTTCCTATCTCTTGGGACAATTCTTGGTTGGGGGCTTCTTCATCCTTCAATTTTTTTTGGAGCCTTCTCAGTCCTTCAATCTTATTTGGAGGCATCTTTAGTCCTTCACTATTGTTTGGAGGCTTCTTCAGTCCTTCACTTGTATTTCTCTCATTTGGAGAGGAGTTTTCTCCCACGAGGTTTTTCTCCTTTCTCTCTAGTTTTGAGAGATCTTTTGTTTATACATGGGTACCTTATTTGGCCTTGTTTGTTGGGACCCATCATGCATTCATCTTAAGAGGTTTGAGCTTCTCCCTAAGTCTCACTTAAGGGGGGTGTTAGAGTAAAAGGTATTTCCTAATTAATTATTTATTTAATTATTAGGTTTATTTTCCTCTAATTACTTAAGCTTACTTAGGTTATGTTTATTTTATGTCTCATGTCATAAGATGAGGACACATGTCATGATCTTGATTTATCATGACCTAGGGTTTATAGGTTAATCATCCTCTTATAAATATTCTTTTGTATAATCATTGTAATCTATGCACATTAATCAATGATTCATGCTTTTTTGGATCAATAGCTCTTGACATTCATAGCTTTGCTATTCTCTCTTTCTGTGATAGGTGTTTGACTGCAGGTGATCTTTGAGAGTTGAGGAGTTAATTTTTTCCAACTCCAACAAACAATTATTGGTGAGTATCTTGAGGAGATAACTAAAATCATAATTTAGTTTTCATGCTATTAGGATTTTACTTCACTAATCATGATTTTTCAAAGGGAGATAGGAGAATATAGTGTGTAATAAGGAATATAAGAGGTTTTGATCTGTCGTGAAGATATTATTTGAATTTTGTTGCAAGTATGAGTAGTTGGTGTTTTCATTGATGTCAACAAGCATATGTTGTCATTGGTTTCAACTGTATGTGTTGAGGGATATTTTTATGAAGATGAGTAGTTGGTGTTGTCTATGCTTTTATTAGTTGCATTATGTTTTCATTAGTAAAGCTTCTGATGTCAACCTCTACTGTTGCTTTCATAAGATTTTGTACATGAATGTAGTAGTGTTGAAGATGATGAGGATGTGTCTCTAGTGCTTGGTTTCCAAGTGCTTTTGATAAAATTTGATAAAAAAAAGGAAATAGTGTGTTGTAGTGTTGTTCTAGGTTGTAGAGGTGTGTTCTTGTGTTGGTTTGCATTTCTTTCAAGTTAAAGATTTGCTCATGCAGTTAAAATATGTTGATCAAAGATGTATAGAGGTGTTAGATCCAAAATTTGGTATGCCAAATCATTATGCAAAGGAAATTGTGTTCACCAGTGTGTGAACTATGCATTGCAGAAGTGTCTGAGAGGTGTCTATGAGAAATTTCTTTTCTCTGCATTTCTCCATAATTATGTTTTAGGTCTTGTAGATCTAAAGGAGTGTTGATGCTTTTGGTATCTTTCTTATGTCAAGATGGTTCATGGTTTGGTGCTCTGGAAGATAGTTTTCTAAGTTACAATGTATGACAAAGTTGCCTAGATGTAAAGGGTGTGTACATTCTTTGAGTGAAAGTTGTTGCAAAGGAGTTTGTTTGATTTTAGGGTGTTTGTGGAATATTCTAGATCATTTTCAGGTGAATCTTTTTGGCCACAAGTTATGGATGGATCAAAGGAAGAGTGTACTTAAAGGATTAATGGTGTTCACATGAGTAATGGCCAACCTTGGTGTTTATGCTACTTGCAAAGATGCTTCGTGGATTGTGGAAGTGTGGCGTGGCATGTAAGAAAGGATTTAGGTCCTAGCTAAGGAGTATTGTGATCTTCCTTCATTCCTTTCCATGGTGGGAATGTTTGGGTACCGAAATAATTTGAATTTGCATGATTGAGGTGCATAAATGATCTTGGAGAAAGCTTTCAAGGTTGAAGACAATATAAATATGAGTTGAGTTGTTGATGGATGGTGTGTGTGAAGTGTGTGTAGGGTGTGTTATGAATGATGTGAATTGCAGAGTTGTAGAGTGTGAAATTGGGAAGTTCAACATGAGCTTTCAAGTGTTAGATTACTAGATGTAGGGAGCAAAAGGTGTCTACAATCATTTAGTTAGAAAATGAAGGTGTTGAAGACATTGTGATGGATTCTTTGTTGCATTGATATTATGAACTCTCTATGTAGCATTTCTTCTCTATCTTCTTTTTTTGTTCTAGCAATCAGCCTTTGGCTATATGAGGCTTTTATGGGCAGTGTGCCCTTT